>BQNB010056272.1:0-38734 GCA_026074375.1 Tanacetum coccineum | reverse complement strand
ACCCAATAACCAATTAATCTCACGACGTCGATGAAGTCATAAGGTGGTTAAGGTTAGGTATAAGTCCTATGATCCAACCAGAACCAGAGAGATCTACCCAAGGACATTCCATAGATAGAATTAGAAGTCCTTAGCTATGATTGGAGATGAATGAGAATAAGGGAATAATGCCGACTAAGGTTGAGCTAACACTAGAACAATCACAACAAGGTGTTACTGATGACGTCTTGGTAAGCATTAAAGGGGTTGAAGAATGAAAAAGAAAAGTATGGATAAAGGGTGAAAACAAAGCAGCCCTCCACACAACTTAGGCAGAAACTGGGTCAATGCATAATCTATCAAAATCACAATGATGATTGTTGATATTGAAGAAAGTCATCATGGACCCAGTGATGCAATGCACAACCCTTCCCAGCCATTCGAGTTTCTCTCGAAGGAGACTTGTCTCATTTTTCACGGAGATACACACGTTATCTATTGACATCTCACTCTGAGATTGTTGATATTGAAAAGGTGGCAGTCAGCTCCAGCCTCCGAGTACTAAAACCAAAGTGCACAAATCGAGTCTAGAGCCAAGAAGAGATCAAATTATAAATCTCATTAGGACACAATGTCAAAATATACTTGTTGAACACCATAAAGTTCACAAGATGTAACAAGAGTCCTACGCATTATCCCTGAGATCTTGCCAGAACATTCAGAGTGATACTCTTTAGTATTTATAGTGACGAATGGAAATCCTTCCAGAGTCAGCCTCAAATAGCTCTGCGGTAGGTGACTTGTAAGATTCTATATGAATCAAGCTTGTGATAACTGGATATCAATTTTGGTCCAGTAAATGAATTGATGGCTCAATCAGAAAGATAGTAGCTATCTGATTCACTCGTATCGTGTTGTCTGCTTTGAGACGTTCCGGTATTGAGAACAAGCAAGCATGGTGAATCTAATACATTTGTGTTAGAAGATCCTACGCTTTAAGCTAGAAACCCTGTCAAGAAGATTCTTTGAATCTACCTGATCACAGGTATAGTATTTATACTATAAAATGAGGAACCGGTGGTTATTGCAACCGTATTCGACGAAGTAACAAAGACACTTCGTCCATATCTGTTGTTTATCACAAACCTTTTAAATGTAGATTCAAATGTGGGTGTTGCAACCATGTAGCAACGAAGTTAGATTCATCACCACATGCTCATACTCAATCTTTTAAAGTTAATCATTCAACATCAAGATTGTTGATACTAAACTTCCTGAAAGATCTTTAAAGTCAAATCAAGAATCGTATTTTGGGGAGATTGTTAGGCTTATGTTCATATAAGTCAAACAAGAATGCAATAAGTATGAGTATGTCGGTCAAGAGCACAAGTTGATCAAGAAAGTCAAAGCAAGATGATTCAAGTCAAGGAGATGATGCAAGATGAAAGATTTCAAGAACTCAAAGTCAAAAGTTGAAGGCTCAAGATCAAGATCACATAAATGACACCGAAAGAATGTTATCGGTTGTCTTAAGCATGAATGAACAAAGGCATTACAAACAAGAAAAGACAAGGACAAGACCAAAGAAGGCAAATCTCAAACGTCATATCTTCAACATTGGAGAAGATAAAGTCAAATCAAGATAACCTCCATCAAGAATGTCAGTGTTAGGGAGATCAAAGAAGACCTCAACATTGGATGAGATTGTTAGCCTTATTTTCTATAAGTCAAACAAGAATGTTTACGGTCGTCTTTGCTTAGATTAAGTCTTGTGATGTAATAGGCTAGTCGGGATTAACGGGCTTGGACATTAAGCTAACATTGTCCGTGTTACGGGCTCAAAGCCCAAGATAAGCCAAGCCCGACCCAAGTAGTAAGCCCATACGCCAACTAGAAGGCTTAGGGTATAAATAGGACCCTCTCCACACATAGAGAGGATGTTGGTTACATTTGCTTCACTTGTATGCGTGTGTAATCATCCACCACTCTTTCTCTCTCTAATCTAACTTCTAAGTTTCCTTTCTCTATTTTCTAGTTTATTGCTTATTCTTATTGTTGTGAAGTGATAATATTTAGGATAACAAAAGGATTGGTTCAAGAAAGTGGAAAGACCTCCTACTCCAGCTCCTAAGTGGAATAAAGGTAGATCAGCTGAGAATAAGCCTACTCAGAAATGGCTTAGTGACCTTGAAAAAGCAGAAGTACCTTCAAGAACATTCGATGATTTGATGAGCACTCCGATAAACTTCAGCGCATTTGTCATGAACCGCCTGCAGATTAGTGAACTCGCACAAGACATTCTGGTAGGACCGGCTTACAACATTCTCAAAGGTACTTGCAGAAGTTATGTCGAGCTCGATTATAATATGGAAGAATGATTCAAAGCACTGACTGATCAACTAGACTGGAACAACCCTAAAGGTGATAGATATCCATTCGACTTGAGCAAACCACTACCTCTGGTTATGTCAGGAAATTATCAAATCATCCCGGTTGATTACTTCTTCAATAATGACTTGGCATACTTACAAGGAGGTAGCACTGGTAGAACATACACGACTTCATTGACCAAGATAAAGGCTACCAAGTATAATTTACTTGGAATTGAAGATATGGTACCCAACTTGTAGAGTCCCGTAAAAGTATCTTATGACAATCATGCTCTTTTAGGCACTTCACATTGGGGTCCCAAAAGACAAAGCTTCTATGGATATGCTTCCAACAGGGAGTCCAAACATGATGTGTACTCAACCAAAATAATATTGGCAGTAACAAATGTCAAAGTTAAAGAATGGTATGGTTATGGTCATCTTGAGGAGATTAAAGTGCAAAGAGCTAATCAGCAATTATACAAGTTTATGGAAGGCAACTTTCCATGACTTCATCTATATGACATCGAGGATATGTTCAAAACAGACTCTTAAACCTCAAAGGTGATGTCATTGTGCACTTGGCTGTAACATTACGTATGTTTACAAGATGTATTGTGATCAAGAAGAGAGTGGAAGACCTTTAACTTGGTGTCGAAAGCTACCAGAAGAAGCTCAACATCTCTAGACTAATGACGCACAAGGCTGGAATCACTGATCTAAAACCATATTCTGCAGACTCTAACCCTCAAGGATTTATCTATGTGGACAAGTTAGGAAGAAACAGACTGATGTGTTCTCACAAGCTCTACAAGTTCAATGACGGTACACTCATATCTCTTTGTGATACTCTCAAAGACATGGCCAACAATTTGGAGATGTGTTATACAAGTGTCATGCCAAGAAGGAGATGGAGTAGCTTGGACAAGAAAAGGTCTCGCATCATGATAAAGGATATTGATCGTCAGTTGCTGGATAGAAGGTTGATGAGAAGCTTGGAAAGGTTTGTTGGTGGTAGGGATACGGGGAAGACCTTCGACTGCTTCAACGGACAATATGACTCTGTCATATCTTGTTCTACTCTTTAAAGGTCATTCTCTCGTATTTATAAATCTTGTGAATATGTAAATAAGTAGTGTGATGTGTCGTTGTGTGGTTTATATTTTTATGATTTAAGTTTTAAATTTATATTTTGCTGACTTAACCAAAAATAACACTTTAACGGGAAGTGTACTCGGTCGGTGGTAGATTCGTGATAAGTAGGGTGTCGAACACTTAAAGCGAGGTTAAATCTCTTAATTTATTTATATCTTGGTTATCTAATCTAAGTTAATTCTAATCTAAGTCAAACCTATGCTAATCCTATGTTTGTTCTAATCCTAATTCTAACAGGTAAAAGGGGGTTTTCAGCCTGAGAGACTGGCACGGGTTTGGTTGGTGACTACAATCAATTCAAGACACTTTAACCCACATAAGCAAATTAACAGAAGATAAAAGAGCAGTCGAGCCTTATGATAGAAAATTGTATCAGCCATCATTAATCCGATTAGAAGTTGGTTTGTTTATTTAGTACAATGATTACTTATCTCAAAGAGGCATATCATTCTTAGACTTAGGCGGGACTTCATCCTAAGACCTAGACACATTAATTCTGTCACAATTAAAGCATCTGCATAAAGCATCCTTATATGCTGATTATAATCTATCTTAGAGATTAAAGCAATGGTGATCTTGTTAAACCCTAGCTCATAGAGACTTTACCCACTTACTGATTAATGGCAATTTATACTCTAGTAGTCCACTTGTCCAACTATCCAATGGAATCAGAACATTATTTGTTAAATTATCTAGATTCACCTACTAGTCAACATGTTTAATAAACCAAAGGCAATTTCCGTTAACTAGTTAAGCCAGAAGCGTATCCTTAGCACGATTTTATAAGGACAATACTTGTGATCCTATGATTCTAGATGTATAAATTACTATATAAAGAGCTATCCCGACATCTAGATTACTTGGTCCGTATCACTAGATCCAGTTGAATTATAGGTCGCATACAAAAGCACGTAAACAAGTATAAATTGATAAACATAAACAAGCATTCAACGATAAATTAAGCAATCGAGATATAAACAAAACCAAACATTCAGATCTTTATAATAATGGCTAATACCTGAAGGTATTAGCCTTCAAACATCATAATTAATACAAGAGTAATTGTTTTAGCCAAGGTAAACTAGTCGAGTTAACGAATGATACCAAAAACTGAACGATTACAAAAGTATAAGAAATTACACGTTGTCTTCTATGGATTGGAATGCGTTGCAAGACCTCTTCTACTCTTTTTCTCCTCTGAAAATCGACTTTTGTGGTTTAGGTATCGAGAATATGATTTAGCACACTTAAAACTCGTTTTTGAGTTTTTTATTTATACTCTCTGGAAGTCAGTTCGATACGGCGTATCCAACGGGTTGGATACGGCGTATTAGAGTTTCTTAGAGTAGGGACCATGTTTGATATCTTCCAGAATCTTCACATACTATATCTTTAATACGGTGTATTGGTCTTCTCTGGATATGGCATATTGAGCTTGTTTCCTTTGTAGTCTTTGGTGAGTGCAGGCACGGATACGCCGTATTTTCCTTGATGGATACAGTGTATTGGTAGTCAAAATCGTTAATCTTCAAAATATCTTCATTTAAGCTCCAGAATGCGCGCCTTTTGCTAATATTCACCAAATACTTCGTAATTACTGCAATTCTCAAATATAAATGATTAAGTAACAATTCTTTGCAATAATTATACAAAATGATTTAATTACATAGGATAAATGATGCTATAAAATAGATGTTATTTGATGTCATCAAATACCCCCCCACTTGAATCCTACTTGTCCTCAAGTAGCCTTTAGAAGTTTATAAAAATGTATCCCTAAGGATATTTTCCGTTAAAACATTTATTTGATCTATTACAAGTACACAACCAAACACCTTACGAAATAAGAAGATGAAAACACTCAAATCACTCAACTAATCTATGTGGTAACATGTAACTAATTCGCTCAATTGCTTGAGCGTAACGAGTATTCTATCATAAGCTTGGCAAGGATACACATCTTCACCGCTAAAGCTAAGGAGTAACAAGTTTATAAAGGTAAATATGGGTTTGTATGATAAGGCTTAGGGTTGATTACTCTAACTAATCTTTATCGCTACCAATATTTTAGGAGGGCGGTAAAGACCACACATACACACCCATAACGACAGGATAGACATATGTGACTGCTCACTCCCACCTCGAATAAGCTAAAGAGTAGGAATAGTAGAGTAATATAGGGTATGGATCTTCTAACTTTCACCAATAGTAATAAACCAACAAGGCATCTGAGACATGCATACATGGCCGTAACGAAGGAATAGACATGCACGCTCGATCACATCCTCATTCGCGTAAAACCCATGGTTAATGATTAGGAAAGGGAAATAAATTATTGTTAAATAAAAATTACGAAACAAATAGACTAAGTCTAAAATACAAGTTGCTAGACATTTTTTCCTAACCGTTACCATGATAAAGACACAATTATTTACAACATCTTGATCATAGATAAAAAACAACAGCCTAAGTTGGCGTTCCCGTAACGCTCAACTTCCAAACATCCCATACTTTACATACTTTACAAGGCAAGTGGCGATATCTTCCACTTTATACAATACTCTACATCGTCGATTTATATCAATGAATAATCGATCTTTCATGTAATTCCTTCGGTAGTTGCAAAACGATTATCTTCAAACTTTCCTTCTCTTTTTTGTTGCGATTTTTCTAATTTTTTCGATTTTTTTCATAACACTATACTATGAAACTCAGAGTAGTTTTACCATCTTCACGATCATAATAATTCCGGATAATTCCTTCGATAATTCTTCATTCTTCGGACGTACCATTAATTGCGATGGTAGTAAAAATACATAAGTTTTGACTATAATATAAATTTCCATTTGCGATGTGCAAATTTCTTCCAACCGTACCAAAATAGACACAAGACTCGGGAAATACAGACTTTACACTTTAAGAAACTAGCAACTATAAAATAAACTTAATCTAACAGGGTAGGCTAAGGTGTAAAGGTGTAACGAAACAAATTATTGGTGTAGTTCCTAAAGGATTGGCTCTACAGGTTGTTTTAGGGGTATCTTACTCTTAAAGTGAGAGTAAACAAAGGGTTTATATGGGGGTTAACTAACCAGTGTAGTTAGTTAATAAGCAACATGTAAAGGCGATTTAGGTGTAGTCCTAAAATTTACCAATTTAAACAAGTTACTCCATCTAAATCCATAGTACTTATCACTACGGTCTCGAATAGATATACCAAGCCAAGTTCTAAAGTCTACAACATCACCGGCACATTCATATTTTTGTGGAATTTTGGTAAACATTTGGAAACGGATAAGGTTAAATCCTCACAATATCTAACAAGGGTTATTGCATGTGGGTTATGTATCAAGTAATTTCACAAAAGTATGCTTGAAATTTTTTTTATTTGAGCATAATTTAAGCATTTTAGTGTGAAAATTAGGACAAGTAAACATTCTAATCCCATCCCCCCACTTGAATTACACAACGTCCTCATTGTATAGATAAAACATTAAATAAGGGAATTAAAAAGAATTAGAATGAGAAACTCCCCTGATATTTGCTCGGTAGACTCTCTATGTTGAGTTTATTAGCAAGATTGTGTTGAACAACCGCCTTAAAGTTTCAAGACTCCAACACTTCAAGATCTCCAGATTTGTAAATTCTCCGCCAATATTCGTCGATATTTCTTTTACGAGGTCCTGTATAAAACATAGGAAAAAAACATGTATTCCTATCTTGATACCTATGGTTAATCCAAACTAAACTAAACAAAACTGTTAGGATTAAAAGCTGTCTTAATGCTGCTAGTATTACTGCTACTCATATCAGAGTTAATCATGCTCAGTTGTGTTAGTACTGCTCAAGAACTTCAAAGAAAAATGCTAAGTGTTTACTACTGCTAGTACACAGTTAGTATTGCTAGGGTAAAGTTACCACTGCTCAGAGACTTAGAAGAAAAACTGGTAAGTAGTTACTACTGCTAGTATAAAAGTTACTAATGTTAGTACAAAGTTAATGCTGCTAAAGGAGTTAATGCTGCTAGTGAAGAAGTTAGTACTGTTGAGTTAGTTAGTACTGCTTATGTGATTTATATGAGTTATTTGTGTAAAAGATATGTATAACTTATTTGTTTAAAAGATTTGATATTCTTAGAAAAGGCAAAATTATTTCAACAACTCTTGGAGCAAAGAAGAAAGTACTTTGCTACTAAAGTGCAGAAGAGAAGAGGAACAAACCACCAACCCAAGCTCAACAAAGAAAAATCATGTGTACTTACATGAAGAATATGGAAGGAAAGAAGCTCAAAGACTTCAAGAACAAATCTTTTGATTCTATTCAGAAAATGTTTGACAGGGCTTTCAAGAGGGTAAATACATTTGTTGACTTCAGAACAGACTTGGTGGAAGGTAGTTCAAAGAGAGCAGGAGAAGAGTTGGAAAAAGATAGTACTAAGAAGCAAAAGGTGGATGATGATAAAGAAACAGCAGAGCTTAAACAGTGTATGGAAATCATTCTAGATGAAGAAGAGGTAACAATTGATGCTATTCCTTTGGTTGTTAAGTCTCTAAGGATTATTGACTGGAAGATCCACAAAGAAGGAAAGAAAAGCTATTATCAAATAATAAGAGCTGATGGAAAGTCTCAAATGTATAGGATCTTTAGACAAATGCTTAAAAGTTTTGACAGGGAAGATTTGGAGGACTTGTACAAGTTTGTAAAAGCTAGATATGGATCAACAAGACCAGTGGAAAGCATGTATTATCTGTTATGGAATGATATGAAAATAATGTTTGAACCATATGTAGAAGATGAAGTATGGAAGCTGCAAAACGGATACAAAGTGTTGGAATGGAAGCTGTATGACTCATGTGGAGTACATTTCTTGAGGATGCGGTCGACGCAGATTTACATGTTGGTAGAGAGGAAGTATCCTCTTACACCACCTACACTTTCAATGATGTTAGAAAGAAGCTTTAAATTGATTATGAAAGTGAAATGGCTTATCAGCTGTGTAAATTGATCATAAAACAGCTTAAGAAGTAGAGAAGTGTTTGGAAGCATCCTCCTGGTGATTATGGATCTTTTAAATGAAGAAACTTGATGATTTTGAAGAAGAATATCAAGTTTAGAGGAGGATTGTTAGGATTAAAAGCCTTCTTAATGCTGCTAGTATTACTATTGCTCATATCAGAGTTAATGTTGCTTAGTTGTGTTAGTACTGCTCAAGAACTTCAAAGAAAAATGCTATGTGTTTACTGCTGCTAGTACACAATTAGTACTTCTAGTATAAAGTTACGACTTCTAGTGCATATTAGTGCTTCTCAGAGACTTAGAAGAAAAACTGCTAAGTAGTTACTACTGCTAGTACAAAAGTTACTACTGTTAGTACAAAGTTAATGCTGCTAAAGGAGTTAATGATGCTAGTGAAGAAGTTAGTACTGTTGAGTTAGTTAGTACTGGTTATGTGATTTATATGAGTTATTTGTGTAAAAGATATGTATAACTTATTTGTTTAAAAGATTTGATATTCTTAGGAATATATTGTAAGCCGTTTAGGACTCTTTGGTGTATAAAAGGAGGTTCTAGGGCATAGAGTTTGATATGAGTCATTCATAGAATTATCATAGCTTCAAGGTCTTTGTAACCCTAATACTTTGAGAGTATTCATATTATTAATAATATTGGAGCTTTTGTTTGTTGAATTATATGTTCATATAATTATTCTTTCATTGATAGTTCTTCTTAATATTAAAGATTAGATTCCGCATAATTTTTAATACAATCAAACAAAGTTTCTACTATAGTTGTGTTAGATTTATCTAATATAACTAATCCTTATATAAATTTAAGGAATTTGATCTATTGAAGTAGGATCAACAAGTGGTATCAGAGCTTGTTGCTTTGAGAAACTTTACTAGAAGATATGGATCAAGATTCTGCACACATGGTGGCTGCATCTAAAATTCCCATGCTCAAACCGGATGAGTTTGAGTTATGGAGGATAACGATTGAACAATACATCTAGATGATAGACTATGCACTGTGGGAAGTCATAGAGAATGGTGCAACCTTGCCAAAAACAGCAGTTGTGGAAGGTGTTAAAAAAGTGATGCTTATTACATCTGTTGAAGATAAGGCTCAAAGAAGATTAGAAGTGAAGGCTAAAAGTACTTTAATGATGGGCATTCCCAATGAACATCAGTTAAAGTTTAACTCTATAAAGGATGCTAAGCTATTGCTGGAAGCTGTAGAAAAGAGATTTGGTGGGAATGCAGCTACTAAGAAGACTCAAAGAAATCTCTTAAAGCAGCAATATGAAAACTTCATTGCTCCAAGCTTAGAGATGCTTGATCAAACCTTTGATAGGCTTTAAAATCTTGTGAGTCAGTTGGAGCTTTTAGATGAAAAGCTTTCACAAGAAGATGTTAATCGAAAGTTATTAAGAAGCTTGTCACCTGAGTGGAACACATGCTGTTGTGTGGAGGAATAAAGCTGAGTTAGAAACAATGAGCATGGATGATATCTATAACAACCTCAAGGTGTATGAACCAAAAGTCAAAGGGATGTCTAGCTCAAGTTCAAGCACACAGAACATGGCTTTTGTGTCCTCTTCAAATAACAACACTAGCAGCACTAATGAAGCAGTTAATACTGCTCATGGAGTTTCTACTGCTAGCACTCAAGTTAATGCTGCTAACTCTACAAATATTGATAACTTGAGTGATGCTGTTATTTGTTCATTCTTTGCTAGTCAACCAAATAGTCCTCAACTTGCACATGAGGACTTGCAACAAATCCATCCTGATGACATAGAAGAGATGGATTTGAGATGGCAAATGGCCATGTTGACTATGAGGGCTAGAAGGTTTTTGAAGAATACAGGAAGGAAGCTTACTGTTAATGGCAATGAGACTATTGGTTTTGATAAGTCCAAAGTGGAGTGCTACAACTGCCACAAGAGGGGACATTTTGCTAGGGAGTGCAGAGCTCCAAGAAATCAAGACAACAAGAACAAGGAAAGCTCAAGAAGGAGTGTGCCTGTGGAAACATCTACTTCCACAGCTTTGGTGTCATGTGATGGTCTTGGTGGATATGACTGGAGTGATCAGGCAGAGGAAGGGCCTAATTATGCACTCATGGCTTACTCATCTTCAAGTTCTGACTCAGAGGTATCCAATGATTCAAATTGTTCAAAATCTTGTATGGAAACTGTTAAATTACTTAAATCTCAAAATGATCAACTATTAAGAGATTTAGAGAAATCTAGTTTAATGGTTTTAGGTTATAAAACAGGTTTAGAATCAGTGGAAGAAAAACTTGAATTTTATAAAAAGAATGAGTCTGTTTATGTAGAAAACATTAATGGCTTAAAATGGGATATTCAAGTAGGAGAAATAACTATTAGAGAGCTTAGGAAGAAGCTTGAAAAATTCAAAAAGAAAAAGATAACATTCAATTTAATGTAGATAAATTTGAAAATGCATCTAAAAGTTTAAACAAGCTCATAGAGTGTCAGATTATTGATAATTGCAAGAAAGGTTTAGGCTATGAAAAATATAATGCAGTTCCACCTCCCTACACAGGAAATTTCATGCCTCAAACACCTGATTTGTCTTTTATTGGTTTAGATGAGTTTGTTAATAAGCCTGTAGTTGAGAATAGAAAGTCTGATAAATAAGTGTCTAAGGTGGTTAGGAAGTCTGATGATTCCCCAATTATTGAAGATTGGGTGTTAGATAGTGAGGAAGAAAATATGTCTCAAACTAGAACTAAAAAGAAAATAGTTAAGCCTAGTATTGTTAAGAAAGATTTTGACAAATCTAAACAACAACAAAAACTGCTAGGAAAACTGTTAAACAAGTTGAGCAACGTAGGCAAAACACTTATAGTTCAAGAGGCAATCAAAGAAATTAGAACAATATGATGTCTCAAAAACTAGGAAGAAATTTTGAGATGTTTAATAAGGCATGTTATGTGTGTGGAAGCTTTGATCATCTGCAAGTTGATTGCAATTACTATCAAAAACTGTTTCAAAATTAAAGGATGGTAAAACTTGTTTGGAACAATGCTTAAAGGGTGAATCATCAAAACTTTGCTAAAAAGACTCACCCTTGTGCTAAAAAGAACTTAGTTCTAAGAGCAGTACTAATGAAGTCAGGTTTAGTATCAGTTAATACTGCTAGACAAGTTAATACTGCTCACTCAAAAACAACAGTGAATGCTGCTAGACCAATGCCATATCTTTCTAAAATAGCACATTCAACTATTAAAAGGACCATTCATAAGAACACAACATTTAAAAACAGTAATATTAATCAAAGGGTTAATACTGTTAGTGGTAAAAAAATTAATACTGCTAGGCCAAAAGCAGTAGTTAATGCTGTTAAGGGAAATAGTTTTAATGATGTTAAGGCCTCAGCTTGTTGGGTTTGGAAACCAAAGACTAAAGTTTTAGATGATGTTTCTAAACACAACAGTGCATTAATCACCCTAAAGAAGTTTGATTATATTGATGCACAAGGCAGATCCAATTCAGTGATGGCTTGGGTCCCCAAAAGAAACTGATTTTCTTATTTAATGTGCAGGGCAATCCACAAATAGATTTACAAGATCAAGGAGTGATTGATAGTGGATGCTCAAGTCATATAACAGGGAACATGTCCTATCTTACAGACTATGAAGAGATAGATGGAGGATATGTTACTTTTGGAAGGAACCCCAAAGGAGGGAAAATCATAGGAAAAGGTACCATTAAAACTGGTAATCTAGATTTTGAAAATGTTTATTTTGTGAGAGAGTTAAAGTTTAATCTCTTTAGTGTCTCACAAATGTGTGATAAAAAGAATAATGTTCTTTTTAATGACACTGAATGTATTGTTTTATTAACAAACTTTAAGTTAATTGATGAAAGTCAAGTTTTACTTAGAGTTCCTAGAAAGAATAATATGTATAGTGTTGATTTAAAGAACATAGTTCCTAAATGAGGTTTAACTTGTGTTAACCTTAAGATTTCACTCACAAAAGACGATCCGGAGGTCGAGGAGGATAGAAATGAAAGTAAGCCATTTTATTAGAGAGAGAAAGGAAAGAGTGTATGTGTTTTCTAGAAAGAGAAACAACATACACTTATGAGAAAAATGTTTTTCCTCACCCCTCCATGGAAGTATGGAGGGGATATATATAGCCCGAGACACGATCTACTTACTACACTTGACATTTCTAGTCCCTGCGTGTCTGTCTAATGTAAACTAATGTAATTCCGTATTAGCTGACATATTTTAAGGCTAACAATCTTCCCCCAATATGTGGGCATACGGAATTACTTACAATGTTCCTAACAAGTACAAATACAACATAATAAAATGACATCTAAGGCGCTTCCAATGCTGAAGATGACGTCTTTGTCTTCTAGTCTTGATACTTGTACTCCAGCTTTTCGGATCTGTCTGTGGGGCGTGACTTGTTCGTAACCATTGTAGTATGCATGAGTTGGATTAACTTCCCCCCAATTTATGCAACATGTCTTGAAAAGCTTTCTTCATAGACTTTTTTTTAGCGAAGTTTCTGAATCAGCTTCCCCCCAAACCAACATTTGTATCTTGAGTAGATTCTGAAACGTTAATGTAGTTTGAACGATCTTCTAGCATAGACATTTAAAGTGCATAGCGGAATTTTGTAGAAGAAACAGTCAACCACACCATCTAATATTGCTTCTATACTGTATCATGACATTTTTGGTCTTGGTGAATATTTGTTTGAGGGAACATGCAAGAGATCAGCAACAATTCTTCTCACGCTTGTAGAATACTTCACAAACCATACTACACTACTTTCCATTGGAAGTTGACATTGTAACATCAAAGTCAACTAAGTCCCGAATGTACACATTTCCCCCCATGATGGTTGCGAACTCTCGGAAGCATCATTAACGTATACGACCATATACACGAGAAGTTCTTGTCATAAGCAACAATCATGAAAAGTTATGAAAGACATTAAAGAACTTTGAAAGATTTTGCTGAGACTGTGAAGTATCATTAACGTTCAGTAGCTTCAAATATCCTGTGAGAGTTGCTGATCACATCTCAACCTTATACTCTTTGGCTAACTTACCAACCTCGTATTCTGTCGGCTATTGTTGTGATCACTTGGTGAAGTAAACCCGATATACCAAACTTGAAAATGAAGTGAAATCCCCCAAATTTATTACTTAATCTTCCACTGTTGTTGATTGAAGAACGGTGCAAGATTAAATCTATAAGTACTCTATACCCAACCAGAAAAGTATAAGAAGTACAACACCTCTTAAAATCATCCACATCGACTTCTGTGTGTGACACTGAGTACTACAATGTAACTTCTTTAAGTGATAGTTAACCAGGTCTGCAACCAACCACCCCTGACTGCTGGTAACTAGATAATTCAAGTCTCAATCATAACCGTTGTATGTTCAAGTAAGTCATCAATCAATAGATTGGGTTTAAAGAAAGGGGTAGCAAATAGAAGGAAGTCTCGATGATGAAATAAGTAGACGCCTTTGTGAAACTCAACTTCAATCTCAAATAAGGGATACCAAATCAACTTCGTGATCACTTGTCATCGTAGTCCGAATCTTTAGTCGTTTATCGTTTTAGTAAATCTTATTCAGATCGTTTATAGTGTTATGTATCGTGTTTGTTGTGTTGTTGTTCGTGAATGTCGTTAAACTAGACAAATGTTGTGTTTGAATGTCGTTAACGGATAAACATCGTCTAGTCTAACTTGTCGTGATAGCATTTTTTGTACCCGGCTTAATTTTGCTAACAAAAGCCCAATATATATAAAACCATATATCATTTTCGGCTCAATATATCATTTCTCAGCCCAACATACAAGAATTCAGCCCATCACCATAACCAATAAGCATTAAGCTCATTTTGTCTTATAACCGAAAATCCAGCCCATGTCTAACTTTTATAAACTTTTAGCCCAAGGAAAATTTGTTAGACACACTTACACTCGGTTGGCCCACTCTAGAAATAGATCTCGGCCCAATATTCTTGATAGGATTCGATCCAACACAGAGATATATAGCCATTCCAAATCCCTAATTATACTCCTTCAAATCATAACCCTAACCCTAATTATAACATCATCCGCATCCTATTTTTTTCTCTGTCTCTCAACAAATAAACAAATCCATTCTCATTTCAAACTCAGTCACACACAAAATTCTCTCCATCATTATTTCTTTTAGTAATCAATTGCACAAACATTATGAGATAACACATATCTTGCTTTGTGATTATTCCTCTTCAAACCAAGAAACACAATCAATTTGTTTTCTTTTACTCACCACATGAGCACAAAAATGCATATCTCCTTTTCTTTGATTAAGCAAGACGAAGCCACATCAACCAAGAATCTTAATAATCATTCAACGTAGACTAACTAAGTACGCTCAAGCATGAAGAAACTTATAGTCTTCAAGATCTTATGAAAGAGGTCTCGGTATGTCATTCTCTCTTTATATTCGGACATTGAAGAGGGGTAGGATTACTCACAGATCTATGATGATGATCTTTTTCGTGATCTTAACCATCTGATGGTTAATTCCATAACACGAAATAAAATCTGAGATCTTGAATTAATTTATGTTCGAGTTTTGATGGAGATGTTGTAGATGGATATGAAGTTGTGGGATTGTTGATGTGATGATGTAATGAAGGGATTTATAGGTTTAGTTAGTTTTTTTTAAGTTGGATTTATTTGGTGATTGTGTATAGCGGATGTTATAGATGTTGTTGGTATTGAAATGTGTGATGATGGGATTAGAGTCTTGGAGTTGGATTTGAGTAAGAAGCTGAGTCTTTTCTGTCTTTGATCTTTCTGTTTCTTCATTTCTGTCTAGTTTGACTTTTCTGGTCAACTGTTGATTGGTATAGCAAAACGCAATCTCAAACAAATTTTTGCTAGCGTTTCTCTTCATAAAAATCATAAGAAAGGTCTTCTTGTAAGTCAAAACGCAATGGCAAAACGCAACCATCAAGTCGCAATGTTAAACCGACGTTGACCGGTCAAAACGCAATGTCACTTTCGTACTTCTCCTTAAAAACCGGATCTGGGTTTTTTTTCATCAACACGCAACCAAGAAATATATAAAAATAAGCTCAAAATAGTCATGTAATTACAAATACTTGGCAGATCTGAATGAGTAATGAAAAACAGAAACATGTAACAACATATTCTATCCATATTCTTGACCTTCACAAGGAAAAAAAACAAAAAAAATCAGATGTGAACAGTAACGAGACATGAACAGTAAATGAATAGTAGATGAACAGTAACCGGACAACAAACACAAGATACGATACACCCCTGCCGCTCTGATACCAATTGTAGAATATTAGATATCATAACACAATCAATTATCTAGGGGTTGGCCTACTTTGTAGAGAGAGAAAGTGAGTTCTAGTAAGAGAAAAATTAAGAGAAGAGTTTGACTATTTTTTTATTGAGGTTTTAACCGAGTCAAGTCGCAAAGGGGTTTATATACCTAGGTTAAACTTTCAGAAAATAGCAGATTTGGTCCCTCATTTTCTACATACTTCTCATTTAAGGTTTAATAGTTAATAAGGGATTAATTAAATTGCATAAATGGCATAATTGGTCCTCTATGTATTATAAGTCTAGTAAACAACTAGCAATTAGCACATAAAACCCTATTACGGCACATAAATGACAACTTTGGCTTTTTAAGTTAACATACATTTAACTCCCCCTCAAAAGGCTTTGTACGGTCTTAATTTTTCTCTCATCTCAAAACTCAACTCTTGCGATTTGCCTGTCTTTTGATCTTTCGTGTAATTTTGTGTTTTGGTAAGGCTTGTTTTGTGTTTTTTTATCATCTAAATATGCCGTATTTATAACATCTTGGCTTAAAACTCATTAAATCTCTCGTTGTGTAGATTCTCGTGCTTATTCATCATCCATTTCTTAGTTAGTGTTTCCTTTTGAGTTTTGATTGCTAGGTTAGCCTTAAACATCACACATGATGCCTCTATGATGTCTTAGTTGAATCCCCAATAGCTATTTTAGGGCCCTTATGATTTTCGCATATTATGTGTCTTTTAAGTCAAAAACATGATAATATGATGTTTATAATGGATGCATGTTTTTGCTAAAGTAGTCTGTGAGTATCATAGATCGTGTATTATGATCTAGTTAAGCCTTGGAGGCCTAGAGTAGTAAGTTTGAATCTGTGAAGTTGTGTGTTCTTGATTGCGTTTTGGTAGTTGTTCTTAGTTGCGTTTTGTGGAAGATTCTTGTTTGCGTTTTGCCTAGTTTGTGATGATCGCGTTTTGCTACGTATTGCGTTTTGATTATAATATTGTGCAATGCAGGACAAAACGCAATCAATTGCGTTTTGTTGTTAAAGACCCTCATTAGTATAAATGTAGGACCCACCTTTTCAAATTTTTTAAAAAATGTTGCGTTTTGATTATATTTGAATAAAAGATTCCTGCGTTTTGTCTAATTGTGTTTTGCCTGTTGCATTTTGCCTGTTGTGTTTTGCCTGCTGCGTTTTGCCTGTTGCGTTTTGGCTAGACTGCGTCTTGATTATTCTGTATAAAATATTCATTGCGTTTTGATTGACTGTGTCTTGATTATTTTAAATAGAATATTGGTTTGCGTTTTGCTTGTTGCGACTTGTCTTGTAAAAACTGCGTTTTGATTATTTTTAATAAAATATTCATTGCATTTTGATGGGATGCATTTTGCTTGGCTGACCTACTGCGTCTTGTGTCTTACGTTTTGGTGTCTGCGTTTTGTCCCATTGCG
Source organism: Tanacetum coccineum (assembly GCA_026074375.1). NCBI lineage: Eukaryota > Viridiplantae > Streptophyta > Magnoliopsida > Asterales > Asteraceae > Tanacetum > Tanacetum coccineum. Next base: position 21,425 of record BQNB010056272.1, on the reverse strand, counting down.
TTTTGCCTAGTATGCTTTAACCCTTGCGTCTTGTCTAGTACCACGTGACAATTGCGATTTGGTCATTATGATTTGGTCATTGCGTTTTTGCCTTCTCTTCCATGAGTTAACTTCCGTTGGCTCAAGAGTTGACCAAATCTGTTAATAACCACTTTAAATATGATCAAAGTGTCCTTTTCTTGGATTTAGTCCATAACTGATTAACTCCTGAGCATCTACTCACATCTAACATCTCCTTTTTGTATGTACATCTTCTTATGAATGTGACTGTGCAGATACAATGGCTGATGTTAATGTTAATGCTCCTGCTGAACAATCACCTGCTATGGCACCACCCGCTCGTACTGATGATCAAATCCTGCCTCGCATCAGATGGGTACCTATAGGAAAACGCAACTGCTATCTGGATGTTGAAAGGTCGCAAAGTAATCCAATCTACAAGATTGTTGTGGACATTCTGAAGCACACCAACTTCTTTAGAGCTTTCACTGCTTCCTCGACAATTCCATCAATCTATATTCATCAGTTTTGGGACACTGTTCGATATGACAATAAAACCGGGAATTACAACTGTCAACTAGATGAGCAATGGTTCGATCTCACCAAAGACACAATCAGAGACGCACTTCAAATCACACCAGTCGACACTAACAATGCATTTTATTCCCCACCAACTCCTGATGGTCTTATCAAGTTTGTCAACGATCTGGGTTACCTGAAAGTTGTCAGACACTTATCTGATGTCGTGACTAATGACATGTTTCAACCGTGGAGAGCACTTATAACAATCATTAATTTGTGCCTCACGGGAAAGACTTCAGGGTTTAAAAGACCAAGGGCTCCAATGTTGCAGATTCTTTGGGGCATCGTCAATCGAGCCCGTATCGATTATGCAGAGAGGATGTGGGAAGAATTCACCCAATCCATCCATACTTTCATTGAAGACAAAAAGAATCTATCACAACATACTCAGGGAAAGAAGAAAGCCACCCTTATTGTGATCCCGAGTGTTAGGTTCACCAAGCTGATCATCTTTTACCTACAAAGTAAGCACAAGTTCCATCCGAGACCAGATTCTCCACTTCATTTGCCTACTGAAGAAACTGTTCTTGGATATCTCAAGTTTAGTGCTAAAGGAACCAAACGGGAAGTCTTTGGGATACCTATTCTGAATGGTCTTATCACTGATGACATTCGAGGTGAACTGTACTACAATACTTATCTAGAGAAAGTAGCTAAGCATCAAAGATATCTTGCTGGTGAAGAAGTTAGTGATCCTGACTCTCCTGCTCCTAAACCTGCTAAGGCTACCAAACCCAAAGCATCCAAGCAATCTAAGCCCTTAGCACCTAAATCAGCAACCAAGAAACCTAAACCTGCACCTGCCAAGCCTCAGGAAAAAAACAAAAGCTGGTTACAGAGACATCTGAGGCGCCATCTCCAGCCAAACGATCCAAAGCTGGTAAGGTGGTGAAGAAGCGAACGAAAAAGAGCTCTCCTCAGTTGGTAGATGAATTTGTTGACGAAGGTGTTCCAGAGAATGAACCCAGGATTGGTGATGAAGAGGCTGATCTGCAAAAGGCAGTGGAAGAAAGCTTAAAGGAATTTCACTCGGCTCGTCAGGGTCCACTTCCACCGGTGGTGATCAGGGAACCTGAATCTGGAAAATTTCAACCGCTTCCAGAGGTTCAAGGAAAGGGTAAAGCAAAAGTCAGTGATGAACAAGTTGCCCTTGATCTACTCACCCTTCAGACACCAAAGAAAAAGAGCCCTGCAGATCAGTTTATCTTCCAAAGGCGCACCTCCACACCAACTGAATCCTCTGGTCATGATGAATCTTCGTCATTATATGCTGAACTTGGGCTGACAGACAGTGAGTCAGAATCTGATGAGGAAGTGCCAGGGATTGATGCTGAAGTTCAAGATGAAGGCCAGGCTGGACCAAACCCTGGTGAGCAAGATGAAGGCCAGGCTAGACCAAACCCTGGTGAGCAAGATGAAGGCCAGGCTAGACCAAACCCTGGTGATGTTGCAGCGTCTCAACCTCCACCAAGTCATGTTGTTCTTGCTGGACCAGACCTTGAACACATGAATCTTGAGGCCTCTGACACTTCAATTCAACCAAACCCTGAGCAAATAGATGATGAATTCACTACAACGGCTTATCCAAATGTTCAGGAGAACCTTAAACTCCCAACTGAAGGTGAAGTACGACTTGAGGATCCTGCAAGCTCACCCGGAACCCTGTCTTCTCTACAAAATCTTGACAAGGAACTCAGCTTTACCAATCAGTTCCTTGTGGAGAAGTCACAGGAAGACGAACCTGAGAAAAACAATATTGAAGCGGAGGTTCAATCTATGGTCACGGTTCCCATACATCAGGACACCTCGTCAGTTCCTCTAATGACCACTATGGTTATTGATCTCACAGTCTCTCAACCTGTCCCCATAACGGTCCAAGCACCACTACCAACATTAACAACAGCCGCAACCGCAACAACAATAACGACAACAACAACTCTTCTACTAATACCACCTCAACCACAACAAGGCTCCTCATATTTGATTTTAATCCAACGCATTGGAGAACTTGAACAACATATGCCAGATATGGTAGAGGCAAACCAAGCCCAGGAGGAAAGATTAGACAAACAAGGGTCCAGATTGTACAAACTAGAGAATCTTAATATCCCTCATCAGGTGAGCAAAACGGTGGATGAAATTGTCACTGATACTGTTGACTGGGCTATTCAAGCTCCTCACAGGGATCGCTTTAGAGACTTGCCAGAAGCCGACATGAAGGAGATTCTTTATCACCGCATGTGGGAATCCAATTCCTACTAAGCTCATGAAGATCACAAAATGTTGTACGAAGCTCTGGAGAAATCAATGGCCCGTGATCACACTGACCAGCTCCTAACTGATTTGGCTGAAGCACAAAGAAAGAAGAAAAAGAGACGCGATTCACCGAAAACACCACCTGGGTCTCTACCTCATCAGCCACCTCCTCCTCCACCACCAGCAGGTTCATCTGGAACTCCAGGATCTTCTGGAGCTTCTAGACCGTCTCAATTGCCTCCTCCTCCTCCTCCTCCTCCACCTCCATCCACCAACCAGCGTGATCAGTCTACAGGCACCGATGCTCCAAGCTCTTCAAAGATAGTTGCTTCAGCTGAATATACGGCTTAGACGACTACTGACACAAGACTCAAGCCGTCTGTCTTATCAATTCCTGAAGAGCTACATATGGATGATGATACGACTCATGACGAACAGGTACAGTCGTCTGGTGATGAAGACATTGGCCATGATCATATTCCCACGGTGAACCTAAGGCAAAATTAGTGGAAGCCACTCACTGAAGACAGACCTGCTACACCAGAACCTGCCTGGTCCATCCCATCATCTGACCTGCCTGTACCAGTGAACAACTGGGCATCTGCTCTGGCATCCACCTATGCACCTCCTCCAGAGAACTCGTTACTCGCGCAGACTGGTGACATGGCAATCTTTATGGACTGGTTCTGCAAAAAGCAAGGGATCACTGAACTTAAACAACAAGACCTGGAAGGCCCTGCATATGAAATTGTCAAAGTCTTCCATCCTAATGTGATTCATCTTCAATACCAAATGGAAGAATGCCATAAACTACTAACCGATCAAGTGGACGAGTCAATCATCAGGTATAATGTCAGCAAACCTCTACCACTGGGTGGTCCACCAGGTCAAGTCACGATTCAATCTGACTTCTTCTTCAACAAAGATTTGGAGTATCTACGATACGGTCGCAAGAGTGGCAGGCCTGCATTGTCCATCTCGAAGATGAAGGCGGCCTATTATCCTGATGTTGGCTTAGAGCAAATGGTACCCGATCAGATGTGGATTGAAGAGGAATGCAAGTATGACATCGCCGCTATGTATGGTATCTCTCACTGGTGGTTCCAAAGACAACGATTCTACATTGACAGACACACATCTGAGGGTGATCGCAGAGCTGTTAGGACTCATATGCGGATTTTAAGTGTTGTCAGAATTGAAGTCTTCTCCTTATATGGGTACGATTACATGAAGAAGATCGTTCTTCGTAGAGCTGATCTTAAAGAATATACTATTGCGGAAAGGGACTTTAAATATCTATACCCTAGTGACTTTGAAGATCTATACTTAATGAATCTTTAAGGTCACCTGAACCATCTATCACCCGAAGATAAGAAGATTCTCACTACTGCTGTCAACTTATGGACCAGAAACCTGGTTATAAGACAACGCGTAGAAGACTTCCAGCTGGGGATTGAAAGCTACCAGACGCAGCTAAACCTCACCAAACCTCGATAGGATGCCACTGACTTTGAGTTCAAGCACGACTTCACAGTAATTGACTCTCTATGGGCTGTCACATTTAGGGATAAATATGGGGTTCAAATGATCATGTAGTTCAATGAGATCCACAAGTTCAGTGACGGAACTCTACAACAGATTGATGAGGCATTAGACTATCGGGTTAAGGAATTCAAGGTTAACAGGATGAATCCGGGTTTGAACACACGGTTTTGGACAAGGAAAGATGTTGACAGAAGCAAAGAGTTCATGTTTGCCATTCACAAACGGATTAAGACAAGGAGAATCTTCCAGAACCTGGAAAGCTTTGTTGGTGGAAGGATCAGAGAGGGAGACTACAGACTGCTGAAGAGAACCGAATGATCACATCATCTTGGCAATCAAGGTCCCTCTCGTGTGGGGTATCATTTTTATATATGTTGTTGTCATATGTACATAATAAAGTAGTGAATACAATGTATTTTGTATCCGTATACTTAGTTATAATATGTTCCATCATAGGCTTGTATAAATCGAACATAGTTTCTCCTATATTTTCCTAACTTAAATCAATTGAGACCTAAAATCTCAACGGGTTTGAAATTCTTGATCGGGGGAGAAAATGTGATTTAACTATGAAAATCTAATAAAAAATGTGATCTTTTAGACTCAAGTGTAGGCTCTCCCATATGTGCTAAACCTTTTCGAATATCGATGCACATATTGAGGGGGAGCGAATGGTGTATGATGGCAATCTAGAGAACTTGGCATACAATTCCTCTTTTTGGAGTAATTCCAAGATTATTCTTAGATGATTTGCGTGTTCTTCTTCGTTACGAGAGTAAATAAGAATATCATCGATAAACACTATAACAAATTTATCCAAATATGGTTTACACACATGATTCATGAGATCTATGAATACAGCAGGTGCGTTAGTTAAACCAAATGCCATGACTTGAAATTCGTAGTGTCCGTATCTTGTTCTGAAAGAAGTCTTAGGAATATCTTTGTTCCTTAATCTTAGTTGATGATAGCCTGATCTTAAGTCGATTTTTGAGTAAACACTTGAACCTTGAAGTTGGTCAAATAAGAAGTCACGATCCATAGGTAATATGTACCGATTCTTTATGGTAAGTTTTTCAACTCTCGGTAAACGATACACCATTCTAAAAGATCCTTCTTTTCGTTTATTTAACAAATAAGACAGGAGCTCCCCAAGGCAAAGTACTTGGTCGACTAAAACCTCGATCTGTTAACTCTTGAAGTTGGTTAGATAGTTCCTGCATTTCTGAAGGAGCCAATCTATAAGGTGTTCGGGATATAGGCGCTGCTCCAAGAATCAAGTCGATTTGAAACTCTGCTTGGCGAACGGGAGGAAGACCAGGTAGATCTTCAGGAAAAACATCTGGGAATTCTTTGACTACGGGGATATCTTCTAGTATTTTCTTGTCTGATTTATTTTCCATTATTTGGAATCACAGGAAACTTGACAACATCAGATATAACACTTTCTTCTTTCCAGGGCAAGTGAAGGTGGTCTTATCTTGGTCTTTCGGGTCAATAGGTATTTGAAAATATTCAGAAAAACCATCTAGAAAACAATTGTATTCAATTCCCGCGAGTCGTTCGAGCATTTGGTCCATAAAAGGCAATGGGAAATGATTTTTACGAGTCACATCAATAAGCTTACGGTAATCTATACAAACACGCCATCCGGTAACTAGTCTCGTAGGAATGAACTCATTATCTTCATTTTCAACAACTGTCATACCACCCTTCTTAGGCACACAATGAACGGGACTCACCCACGGACTTTCGGAGATAGGGTAAATTAATCCGGCATCATGGAGTTTGATAACTTCCTTTTTGATAACCTCATGAATATTTGGATTTACCCTTCTTTGATGTTGAACCGCCGGTTTGAAGTCGTCTTCCATTAAGATCTTATGAGTACAAAAACTAGGATCGATACCCTTTATGTCAGAAATTTTCCATGCGATGGCCCGTTTGTGTAACTTAAGAACCTTTAAAAGGGCGGCTTTTTCTTCATCTTTTAATTCCTTAGAAATTATGATGGGTAATTTATCGGTTCCTTCTAAAAACACATATTCAAGATAAGAAGGTAAATCCTTGAGCTCGACCTCCGAAAGATCATTAATAGAAGATTTAATCATTTTAAGTTCCTCAAAATGAAGTTCCTTCGGAGGGAGAGGAGATGACGGATCATCATTTAATAACTTCTCGAGTAGAAGAAGGTCTCCCTCCGGATCAAAGTCGGCATTATTAATTCTCGATGGAATTGAATCATTTGTAAGACAAGCTTTTGACTTCTTCCAATTGAAGTCACCTCCTCATAAAAGGAGTGAGACTGGGGAAAAGAAGTAGAAGGATAGGTCTAAGGACAGTGTGGATACACTCATAGAACTATCCAAAAATCCAAGAACTTCTTGAGCATAATCCTCACATGAAACGTCGATGATATCGATTTGATTAACCGATTCAGCATCATTGTAGGAGTATCTCGAAGTTTGACCAACTTTAAAGTTTATGGACCTTCTATCATAAACTCAGAGAGTTAATGCTTCCACGTAAACCTCAATCAAAGACGCGTGCCGTCCTCAAAAAAGGGTCTCCCGAGAATTAAGGGAACCCAAGGATAACAACATAATCAATGACTACGAAGTCAGCCAGAAAATGGAACTTTCCTACTTTTACAAAGACATCTTCGGCAATGCCGGATGGACTAGTAGTCGATCGGTCTGCAAGTTCAAGATTTATTCGAGTAGGAGTAAGTTCGAGGAGTGACGCGTCTTTCATAGGAAAGAGGAATCAAGTTGCATGCTTGCACCAGATCGGCCAAGGCTATAGCATTTAACTATCTCCAGAAAATCTAATGGATAAGAACTTCCCTTTTTTTTTTTATATTATACACCCCCCCCCCCACCCCCCCAATTTATATCACACACACATTCGGGGTCTCCAAGTTTTTCGGGCAACTTTTTTAGGATAACCGCCGAACAATTCTCAGTTCCCCGTGTGTTTAGTAAGTTAAACAATGTTCTTTGTTATTAAGAGACTTTATACAAATTGAAGCAAATTTTAGATATGTAGAAGAGAATCCACGAAAAATGAGCTCGAAATGTAATTCCCGAAAGATTTCAACAAACTTCGAAGCTAGATTATCATCGTTTTCATAGAGTTTTTGTTTGTTAGCTCGTGAAGAATAAGGTATAGATGGTTTAGGCTTAGGAGCAACAACGGGCTCATCAATTGGAGCTTGAATTTGGACTACCGCAGGTTGGATGTTTTCGGCACTCAGTTGCACCGTATCCTTTGTCACCTCAGGTGCCCGTTCCACCCACCTTGGGTAGAGGAGTGTAGAGGAGGTGCGATTGGCAGGTCCATCATAAGAAATACCATTAGGTTGGTGATTGCTTTCATGTACCTCTCGTGTTAGCACACGGTGTTCGCTAGGAAGTGGAATCTCGGACACCCGAGAAGAAGTTGTATTCATTTGAAAAAAACTACTTCATCATGTTCTTAATATCATTCATTAACTCATTCCTTAACCCATTCTTGAACGCGTTGTTCTACCTACTGAACGTAGTATCCATCTCTTTCTTTAATTTCGTCCTCATATTGCTTATTTGATTTTGCATTACTCTCAATAATAAGTCATTTGTTTAATGTAGTTTCGAGAGATTCGTTTGAAGGTCAACTTGAGGCGGAGCTTGATAATTCTGGTTACCTTAATTGAAATTATTTCCCTGGTTCTAATTGTACCTATGATTTTGATTGAAACGGTTTTGATTATTTTGCACGGGAGGAAAACCAGATGGTCCCATTTGATTACTATCATGATAATTAGTTTCTCCTTAAGGACGATATCCTGATTATGATTCTGGTTGCTGCGAGGCCAGAAGCATTGAAAAGTGTTTGCATCGAAGCAAGGACATGCATATTTCGGATGCGGTCCACCATAAGTCACACAACTTTCAGAAATTGCTTTAACGGTCTCTGGAGGTGAGGTCTTAACATGACGAAGCATAGCATTAATGGCATCAGTAAGAGCGGCATCTCCGATGGACATGCCGTGGTAGAAGAAAAAGTATTAGCACTCACTTTCGAAACAACTAGTTTGGTTCGTGAATTATGAACTTTCGATTTGTTTTCAATAATTGTCAAAGCATCTCGAGGAGTTTTAGTCAAAAGATTACCACCGGCGGCGGCATTAAAAGTATCTTGATCGGTTGGGTTTAAAGCATTGTAGAAAGTATTAAGTTGATGTAATTCTGTTTTACCGTGATGTGGGCATGCACGAAGGAGATCCTTGAAACGGTCCCATGCCTCGCTAAACGTTTCCTCAAACTTTTGTTGAAAATTTGTGATTTCATTTCGGAGATTTGTTGTTTTAGAAGGAGGAAAGAATTGATTAATAAACTTGGAAACAAGGTCTTCCCAAGTAAGAATAGAACGAGGGGGTTCTTTTTCGAGCAAAATCCGGGCTGCCCCCTCGATAGAAAATAGAAAAAGCATAAGCTTAATCGACGAATTAGGCGCATCTTTATACTTAATCGTGAAAGTAATCTTGTTAAACCAACGAATGTGAGCATGAGGATCTTCTTTCTCAAATCCGTAAAATTGTTTTGAAGTTACAAGATTTAGAAGACCATGTTTAAGCTCAAAATTCTCAGCGAGAATAGCAGGAATAACGATAGCATCTCCGTAACCCTCGGTGGGTGCTTGGAGTAATTCCGTCATAGTACGTTGATCAGCCATCGTAACTACGGAAGTCTCTTCAAGAGAAAACGGTGTGACTCTTTGCTGGCAAGTTACGATTACGAAGTTTGGAGTCAATGGGAGATTCGACAATTTAAATTCGATGAAGAGCGACGTGAGGGCATGCAATAAAAAATTAAGAGAAATAAAAAGAAAAATATTTTTGTAACCGATAATCGAACAAGTGTACGGTAGCTCTCTAGAAAACGCACAAAGAAGCGGAGGAGCGGGTAAGCGCGAAGCGTTTTAAAAACCTTCTCCTTTCGGGTCGAAGTTCATTGGTCAGCCTCCTTAACCTCTCTTAAATTTTGCAATCTAAAAGTGAGCGATTTCACAAGTGACACAATGGTTGCTTTTATTATTTTTTAATTTTTTTGGTTTTTAAATACTTTAGGAAAAGTATATTTGGTTTTTTTCTAATAAATCGAGAAAAATAAAATATTTTTGTATTTTTATTTTAAATAAAGAAAATAAACAGAACGATAAACTTTCACGGAAGGAAGGGTTTTCAAAACACTAATCTTCAAACTTCAACGCAATATTCGTAACAACCTCCCCGAAAACGGCGCTAAAAATTTGATTCGATGACAAATAATCTATATATAATTAAATATATATCCTAAATATCTCAAGCTAATTATAGTATAGTGAGTATCCCGTTTGATAAAAATTGCTTGAGGACAAATAATTATTTATCTGTCGGATGTCGTATCCCGACGAAGCGTGAATTGAGAATCTCGTTTAAGTTTGTGATCACGTGATTTGAATAATCAAGATTTGATTTGGATTCTGTTTCTATAACGCAAATACAAGCAAAGGCAATTAAAAACTATTGCAATTAAGATTTAAGCACGAAAACGATAACGAGAATCTAAAATCGAGACTTAAAAACCTAAATTATCAAATTTTAACCCTAAAAATGCAAATTTAATTTCTAAAAGTCCTAAATGATTAAAATAATTTTAGAAAAAAGAATTATATTTTTTTGACTTTTGTTTAATTTTTTATGAATTAAAAACTATTTTATCTAGAAAATTAATTAAAAATACTAAACTAATTTATAAAAATCTGGAAAAATTACTGAAAATGCTTTAAAGTATTACTAATGTAAGAAAAATAAAATGGGAAAATAAGCTAAATCTAATAAGCTGTAAATAAGCGAAATAAGTCGCATAAGCTAAAACTGAAAATGACTATAAGATTTAAAGGGTGCAAAGTGTTTATGAAAAAGTCCCAAGGGTGCAGTGATAGTGTGTGTGTTGTGAAGAAGTTGTCACATGTTCGACCCCTGTGACCTTTCTTTTTTATAAAACATTTTTTTAATTTTCTTTTGAAACAGCTATAAAATAAGCAAAAATGAAAAACTTTAATTAAGAGCTTTTTGACAAATCTGAAAAATAAGCTAGAAAAACTACTTATAAGTTAACAGTTTAGCTTATCAAGTTTAGTGGTTTTTAAGCTAAAACTGTTTTGGCTTTTTGGACTTAATAAGCTAAAAGAAAAAAGAAAATAAGCAAAAACAGACTTAAATCTAAACCTAATAAGCACTAAGACTACAAATAAGCAAATGAATTAAGCTGAAAATCATTAAAAAGCTATTGAGACAGCAGACCTTAAAAACAGTTTTAAAGACTTTTACCAAACTTTTAGCTAACTTTTAAGACTAATAGCAAAGAGAAAAAGCTGAAAAATAAAAAACCATATTAAGATTTGACAGATGATTGACTCAAATAAGCAGGAATTAAGCACGTGGGCGATAAAAAATAAGGATAAAAAAGATGTAATGAAAATGACAGACTACTCTAGTTGTGTTTGTTTTTTAAAGATAATTTGACACTTTTTAAGCTTAAAATTAAGACTCAATAAGCAAAGAACAAGACTAAAAGCTAAAAACAGATTAAGAACTTGACTCAATAAGCTAATATAAACTGTATTAATACCAAATTAAACCTATAATAAAAAGCTAAAAAATTCAACTTAACACAGACTTGCAAACATGACTTTTGATTTTTAACTTTTTAGCTAAATGGCTATTTGCAGCCCTAATTTTAAGCTAGAATAAGTTGTTTTCAAAACTCAAAAAGTGAAAACAAATTTAGCTTGACACCTAATGAGCTTATTCTATCATTTTTAGATCCTTAAACATACTTAATCTAACCTAAAATTTGCTATGAAAACTAGATTTTAAACTTTGAAATTTAGACTTAGAAACTGTGACAGATTTTGACTAAAACTCAAATGACAAATGCAATTCTAAAAACTAATTTTATTCTACCGCATAATGAACATAAACAAGCATGAAATGAACACCTACAAGCCACTTATGAAGATCTAATTAAATAAGCTGAATTATAAAGCAAGAGCACCACAGAGTTCAAAATCCGTTCATAGATTTAACGCCTATACTTGAGTTTTTTAAACTTTAAGAGCTAAACTAAAACTGATTTTTAAGCTTAATTTAGGCTTATAAAAATTGATTAAAAGGTAAAGAGCAAACCAACAGTACTAACTCAAGTTAATACTGCTAGTGCCAAACACCCCTTAAGTTTTATAGAAAACAATTTTTAGCTTAAAAACAGATTTATAAAAGCAATAAAACTTAAAACAGTTTAAGATCTAAGTATATGAAGGAATTTACAGCAATATTCAACCCACAAATAAGCACTATCTATATAGCTTTAAGATCAATGAGCATTTTTTGGCTTTTTCTAAAAACTTATTTTATATAAAACTAGATCTAATTAATTTCTAAACTTATAGCTGACCAAAATTACGCAATTATAAGAATAAAATAATAGAAACAAGCATAGTCAGCAATAATAAGAAATAAAATAAGTAAACAGTTTTAAGTATAAAATGAGATATGAGAGTACTTGGTCCTTTGCTCAAAACAAGACTTTTAATGCTCTTTAGAGCTTTTCTACAAGTCCAGCTTGTTAGAAACAAGCTGGTAAGGTCTATAAGCCCATCCTTGTTTGGCTTATCTTCCAAAAGTTAAGCTGGGGTAATTTTGAGGGAGATTTAAGGTAAAAACTAATTCAGTTAAGCTTTTGAAGGCTTAACTGAATGGAAGCTAGCTTATGAAGTACCAAAGAGCTTATAGAGCTTATTTGATTATTAAGTAACTTCTAAATGCATTTTAAGCTAAATTTGCATAATAAGTAAAACAAAATTCAAAATACAAGATTTAAAAATGAAACTACAATTTTATTAATAATGAAAGAGTTACAAGGCTTTGAAAAGAAAATACAGTAATGAAAATAAGCCAAAAACTACAATAAGCTACTAAATAAAACAATAAGCTAGATATCTATCTCTGTGTGAGGAGGCCTCCTTTTATAGCCAGAAGAAGAAGGTTCTAGGAGCATAGGCACGTCCTCATCAACCAATCCTAGCCCTTAATTCGAACCGCCTTAAATTAATCCTTCATCATAGCCCTTGGATCATGTGCCACGTCTTATCATCCAATCATTGTGCTGGGGATTGCCAGCCTGGCTAATATTGGGTGTCAAAAGGTCTTCTAGAAGGACTTGAAAGTGTGGGATTGGGTGAATGGATTTAACCTGGTGAGTTGTATGACTGTGAAAACGAGGAAGGGAAAGGGGATGATAGAATAGTAAATTTGACCGAGTAATACTACTCGTTTGACTTGGAATAGATATGGTTTTGGGCTTTTATTAGGAGTTGGGCCAGAACTTGGATAAAGGATTATGGATTTAGACTTTTATATTAGGCTTATGAATTAGGCTTATATTTTATGAATTTCTAGCTATAATGGCCCAATAAAATAGGTACGGGTTGACCCATTAAAATTGAATATGCCTTCGGCTTCATTTTCTTATGCTCTTTTCATTACCGTGCTCGGTTTTATCCGTTTTGCTTCGTTTTGTCCTTTTTGTGACATATCTATACCTGCAAGACACAATTCACGAAATATATACATACAATGCATTTTTATGTATTTTTGGTCATTAATGATCTTTTTAGCTCGTTTAATTAGGTAAAAGGTATGTGTATTTAAGCACATACCAGGGATAATACATATTATCGCAAAGATTAAATAATACTCTATAATGTCACATAATACGTACCCTATATAATTCTTTGATAGCACACAACACAAATGTTCACGTATGAGAGAGGAGGGATTAGGGTTTTGCGTACTTTTCTTCATTGTGAATTCGTGACACTTGATCATGACCAAACATTTTGGTTTATATATTATAATTTTTTTTAAATCTTATATAAATGTATATTGGGCCTCAAAGATATGTCCAAGAGATTTTTGAAAGATGAGTCCAAGATAAAATTTGGCCCATTTGAAAATTTTGATTTTTTTTTAAAATTTGACCAGACCCGCGGTTCTGTTACCTGAGCATTGCCAATTCTATTGATGAACCGAACCGGTGGAACCGGCTTATTGGGGCAGGATAAGTTTTAGTCATGGAGCAGCAGTTTCCATTTTCTTGATCATCCTTCAACGAGCTTTTTAAGAAAACAAATAATATAGTAGATCTTAAAAATGTTTGTAGTTTTCGAAATTCATTTGATCGGTTTTTAAAGCTTTTTAAAGTACAATATACTCTAAAGAACTTTGGTAACCTGCTCTTGATACTAATTGTGAAAACTAGAAGGGGGAGGGGTTGAATAGTTTTCCACAATTAAAATTTTAATTAAAATATCTGGTTGTCATTTTTTTAATCTATTGTTGTAAGGCTGTAAATAAATTATTAAGTTAGCACGATGAATAATAATAAAGGATATGTGACAGGGCTATTTATAGTGGTTCGACTAAAAGGTCTCCTACCTTGCCCTACTCTACTCCCCGAGTCACCTACTTGAGAGTTCGAATCCACTAGACACCAATGCTCCTTCAACCGGCGAAGAAGCCTCACAACAACACTTACACCTTTTAACGATACTAAGCTAAATACTGAATTCTTCATACGGTAGAATCACACACAAACCTTTGATACCTTTACATTAATATCAAGGTATATCGTATGTTCCAACAAGTAGGAACATGATACCTTTACACTACTTGCCCTCTATTAGGTACCAAGTATTACACCGTGGTCCATAACTATTTTACACAACATTTTTTTTATTAAATGATCCTATCACTATATGATAGAAGTCTTGATTGAATATGATGAATGATGCTTTAAGATCGATAGGTAGATCTTTGTGACTTGAGAGACTCTTCCATAACATAAGCTTGGAGAGTTGATCTCATGTGCTAAACCCGATAGAACTTCTCCTATTAAGAAATCTATAAAAACACTAAAACAAAGAAACCATGATTATAGATCAGTTGGTAACTGAACAAAGAAGAAAGAAAATATGTGAATGAATGATTAAATAAGTGAGAATGAGCTGGTATTTATAGACTCTAGTTTTACTGTTCACTGGTTTCGCCAATTCGGTTTGAGGAACATAACCGGCTCGTTATCGAACAGAACCGGCGTACAGTAATTAAATCTAAAGAGATCATGTGTGATCTTATGAGATCATGTTCAGATTTGGTAAGAAAGATATGTTAACTAAGATGTAACTATGTTAGAAGATTTTAATGTAAAGTGTACATTATTCTAAAAATGTATTTATGTGTTTTGACTGTAAGAGTTATGATATGAAGGATGGTTTGATGAATACACGAGTTAGATAAGCTATTGGTTTAAAACTAATGAATTTCATTTTCTACTTTTGACAAGTTTATGTTTTGTTATTAACAAAACAAAGATAGACCGGAAAATATAAATAAACGTTTTCATGGTTTATTTGTATTAACAAACCAGATCTATTTCTATAGACCAAGTAGGGTAGAGTCAGGGATAGAACTGCATATAGGTTATATGTGACTCTGGAGTCATAAGACCACAAATTTAACTCACTAGTGTCTCCCCCAGTTATAAAGGGTGGTATAGCTAAGCGGTGACTTAGGTTTTACAAATGCATCCTACGAACTTGCTTGGAGCACTATTGACCGCAAACTACCAGCATATATTATTCAATTGAACATACGTGGGTAAAGTCACGAGGAGCTAGGGTTTAATATTCACCGATATTGGATTCCTAAGATAGATTATAATTAACTGATGTATGCTAATGAGACATTCATTAGTTATAACAGGATTAATTGAATAACTGTTGGGATTAAAAGCCTTCTTAATGCTGTTAGTATTCCTGTTGCTCATAACAGAGTTAATGCTGCTCAGTTGTGTTAGCACTACTCAAGAATTTCAGAGAAAAATGCTAAGTGTTTACTACTGCTAGTACACAGTTAGTACTGCTAGTGTAAAGTTACCACTGCTAGTGCATATTAGTGCTGCTTGGAGACTTAGAAGAAAAACTGCTAAGTAGTTACTACTGCTAGTACAAAAGTTACTACTGTTAGTACAAAGTTAATGCTGCTAAAGGAGTTAATGTTGCTACTGAAGAAATTAGTACTACTGAGTTAGTTAGTACTGCTTATGTGATTTATATGAGTTATTTGTGTAAAAGATATGTATAACTTATTTGTTTAAAAGATTTGATATTCTTAGGAAAGTATTGTAAGTCGTTTAGGACTCCTTCGTGTATAAAAGGAGATTCTAGGGCATAGAGTTTGATACGAGTCATTCATAGAATTATCATAGCTTCAAGGTCTTTGTAACCCTAATACTTTAAGAGTATTCATATTATTAATAATATTGTAGCTTTTGTTTGTTGAATTATATGTTCATATAATTACTATTTCATTGATAATTCTTCTTAATATTAAAGATTAGATTCTGCATAATCTTTAATACATTCAAACAAAGTTTCTACTATAGTTGTGTTAGATTTATCTAATATAACTAATCCTTATATAAGCTTAAGGAATTCGATCTATTGAAATGGGACCAACAAGTGGTATCAGAGCGTGTTGATTTGAGAAACTTTGCTAGAAGATATAGATCAAGATTATGCACACATAGTAGCTACATCCATAGTTCCTATGCTCAAACCGGGTGAGTTTGAGTTATGGAGGATAAGGATTGAACAATACATCCAGATGATAGACCATGCACTGTGGGAAGTCATAGAGAATGGTGCAACCTTGCCAAAAACAGCAGTTATGGAAGGTGTTGAAAAAGTGATGCTTATTACATCTGCTGAAGATAAGGCTCAGAGAAGATGAGAAGTAAAGGCTAGAAGTACTTTAATGATGGGCATTCCTAATGAACATCAGTTAAAGTTTAACTCTATAAAGGATGCTAAGCTGTTGCTAGAAGCTGTAGAAAAGAGATTTGGTGGGAATGCAACTACTAAGAAGACTTAAAGAAATCTCTTAAAGCAGCAATATGAAAACTTCACTGCTTCAACCTCAGAGATGCTTGATCAAACTTTTGATAGGCTTCAAAATCTTGTGAGTCAGTTAGAGTTTTTGGATGAAAAGCTTTCACAAGAAGATGTTAATCAAAAGTTATTAAGAAGCTTGTCACCTGAGTGGAACACACATGCTGTTGTGTGGAGGAATAAAGCTGAGTTAGAAACAATGAGCATGGATGATCTCTATAACAACCTCAAGGTGTATGAACCAGAAGTCAAAGGGATGTCTAGCTTAAGTTCAAGCACACGGAACATGGCTTTTGTGTCCTCTTCAATTGACAACACTAGGAGCTCTAATGAAGCAGTTAATGCTGCTCATAGAGTTACTACTGCTAGCACTCAAGTTAATACTGCTTACTCTACAAATATTGATAACTTGAGTGATGCTGTTATTTGTTCATTCTTTGCTAGTCAACCAAATAGTCCTCAACTTGCACATGAGGACTTGCAACAAATCCATCCTGATGACATAGAAGAGATGGATTTGAGATGGCAAATGGCCATGTTGACTATGAGGGCTAGAAGGTTTTTGAAGAATACAGGAAAGAAGCTTACTATTAATGGCAATGAGACTATTGGTTTTGATAAGTCCAAAGTGGAGTGTTACAATTGCCACAAGAGGGGACATTTTGCTAGGGAGTGTAGAGCTCCAAGAAACCAAGACAATAAGAACAAGGAAAGCTAAAAAAGGATTGTGCCTGTGGAAACATCTACTTCCACAGCTTTAGTGTCATGTGATGGTCTTGGTGGATATGACTGGAGTGATCAGGCAGAGGAAGGGCCTAATTATGCACTCATGGCTTACTCATCTTCAAGTTCTGACTCAGAGGTATCCAATGATTCAAATTGTTTAAAATCTTGTATGGAAACTGTTAAATTACTTAAATCTCAAAATGATCAACTATTAAGATATTTAGAGAAATCTAGTTTAGTGGTTTTAGGTTATAAAGCAGGTTTAGAATCAGTGGAAGAAAAACTTGAATTTTATAAAAAGAATGAGTATGTTTATGTAGAAAAAAAATTAATGGCTTAAAATGGGATATTCAAGTAGGAGAAATAACTTTAGAGAGCTTAGGAAGAAGCTTGAAAATTTTCAAAAAGGAAAAGATAGCATTCAATTTAATGTAGATAAATTTGAAAATGCATCTAATAGTTTAAACAAGCTCATAGAGTGTCAGATTGTTGATAATTGCAAGAAAGGTTTAGGCTATGAAAAATATAATGCAGTTCCACCTCCTTACACAAGAAATTTCATGCCTCCAACACTTGATTTGTCTTTTACTGGTTTAGATGAGTTTGTTAATAAGCCTATAGTTGAGAACAGAAAGTCTGATGATTCCCCAATTATTGAAGATTGGGTTTCAGATAGTGAGGAAGAAGATGCGTCTCAGCATAAAACTAAAAAGAAATTAGTTAAGCCTAGTATTGTTAAAATAGAGTTTGTCAAACCTAAGCAACAAGAGAAAACTGCTAGGAAAACTGTTAAACAAGTTGAGAAACATAGGCAAAAGACTCACAGTCCAAGAGGCAATCAAAGAAATTGGAATAATATGATGTCTTAAAAACTAGGAAGCAATTTTGAGATGTTTAATATTGCCTGTTATGTGTGTGGAAGCTTTGATCATTTGTAAGTTGATTGCAATTACCATCAAAAACAGTTTCAAAATCAAAAGATGGTAAAACCTGTTTGGAATATTACTCAAAGGGTGAATCATCAAAATTTTGCTAAAAAGACTCACCCCTGTGCTAAAAAGAACTTAGTTCCAAGAGCAGTACTAATGAAGTCTGGTTTAGTATCAGTTAATACTGCCAGACAAGTTAATGCTGCTCACTCAAAAACAACAGTGAATGCTGCTAGACCAATGTCATATCTTTCTAAAACAGCACATTCAACTTTTAAGAGTCCCATTCATAAGAACACATCATTCAAAAACAGTAATATTGATCAAAGGGTTAATACTGTTAGTGGTAAAAAAATTTATACTACTAGGCCAAAAGCAGTAGTTAATGCCGTTAAGGGAAATAGTTTTAATGTTGTTAAGGCCTCAGCTTGTTGGGTTTGTAAACCAAAGACTAAAGTCATGTTTCTAAACACAACAGTGCATCAATCACCCTAAATAAGTTTTATTATATTGATGCACAAGGCAGATCCAAGTCAGTGATGGCTTGGGTCCCCAAAAGAAACTGATTTTCTTATCTAATGTGCAGGGTAATCCACAAATGGATTTACAGGATAAAGGAGTGATTGATAGTAGATGCTCAAGGCACATGACATGAAACATATCCTATCTTACAGACTATGAAGAGATGGATGGAGGATATGTTGCTTTTGGAGGGAACCCCAAAGGAGGGAAAATCACTGGAAAATGTACCATTAAAACTGGTAATCTAGATTTTGAAAATGTGTATTTTGTGAGAAAGAGTTAAAGTTTAATCTCTTTAGTCTCTCACAAATGTGTGATAAAAAGAATAGTGTTCTTTTTAATGACACTGAATGTATTGTTTTATCTCTAAACTTTAAGTTAATTGATGAAAGTCAAGTTTTACTTAGAGTTCCTAGAAAGAACAATATGTATAGTATTGATTTAAAGAAGATAGTTCCTAAAGGAGGTTTAACTTGCCTTTTTGCAAAAGCCACATCTGATGAATCTAAACTTTGGCATAGAAGGCTAGGTCACTTAAGTTTTAAAACCATGAATAAATTGGTTAAGGGAAATCTTGTAAGAGGTTTACCGTCCAAACTTTTTGAAAATGATCAAACCAGTGTTGCTTGTTAAAAGGGAAAGCAGCACAGAGCCTCTTATAAGTCCAAAACTAAGAACTCAATCAGTCTTCCTTTACATTTGTTGCATATAGACTTGTTTGGTCTAACATTTGTAAAAAGCCTTATGAAGAAAATGTATTGCCTAGTTGTCACATATGATTATAGTAGGTTTACATGGGTTTTCTTTATAGCTACTAAGGATGAGACTAGTGGAATTCTTAAGTCCTTTATAACTGGGATAGAGAATCTAGTAGATCACAAAGTTAAGGTGATTAGATGTGATAATGGGACTGAGTTCAAAAACAGAGAAATGAATCAGTTTTGTGAGATGAAGGGTATCTTGAGACAATTTAGTGTAGCTAAAACTCCTTAACAAAATGGAGTTGCTAAGAGGAGGAATATGACACTAATTGAGGCTGCTAGGACTATGCTAGATGATTCTAAGTTGTTAACTCTTTTTTGGGCAGAAGCATTTAATACTGCTTGCTATGTGCAAAATAGAGTGTTAGTAGTTAAGCCTCATAACAAGACCCCATATGAATTCTATCATGGTAGAACACCAACTTTAAGTTTTATGAGACCATTTAGGTGTCCTGTTACTATTCTTAATAGCATAGATCACTTAGGCAAATTTGATGGTAAGGCTAATGAAGGTTTCTTTGTTGGATACTCTTTAAATAGTAAAGCCTTTAGAGTATTCAATAGTAGAACAAGGATAGTGGAAGAAAACTTGCATATTAGGTTCAGTGAGAGTACACCTAATGTTGTAGGTAGTAGACCAGATTGGCTATTTGATATTGATGCACTAACAAGAACAATGAATTATGAGCCAATTGTTGCAGGTACACAGTCTAATAGTTTTGCAAGGACAAAAGCAAGTGATAATGCAGGTCAAGCTAGAAAAGAGACAAAACCTATCAAGGATTACATTTTGCTACCATTATGGACTACTGATCCACCATTTTCCCAAGATCCAAAGAGTTCTCATGATGATGGATCCAAACCTTCAAGTGATGATGGAAAGAAGGTTGATGAAGATCCAAGAAAAGATAGTGAATGTAATGATCAAGAGAAGGAAGATAATGTTAACAGCACTAACAATGTTAATGCTACTAGCACAAATGAAGTTAATGTTGTTGGTGAAAAAACAAGCATTGAACTTCCAGTTGATCCAAATATGTCTGCTTTGGAAGATTATAGCATATTTGACTTCAAAAGAGATGATGAAGATGATGGTGTAGTGGCTGACATAAACAATTTGGATACAACAATCCAAGTCAGTCCTATTCTAACTACAAGAATTCATAAAGATCATCCTCTTGATCAAGTGATTGGAGATTTCTAATCAGCTACACAAACAAGAAAGATGTCAAAGAATTTTAAGGAACATGGGTTTGTTAGTACTATTCAACAAAGAACAAACCATAAAGACCTTCAAAACTGCTTTTTTACTTTTTATCACAGAAAGAACCCAAAAAGGTAATTTATGCATTGAAGGATCCAAGATGGATAGAGGCTATGCATGTAGAGCTTCTACAATTCAAGCTATAAGAAGTTTGGACTTTAGTGGATTTACCAAATAGAAAAAGGGCTATAGGCTCTAAATGGGTTTTTAGGAATAAAAAGGATGAATAGGGAATTGTGATAAGAAATAAAGCAAGATTGGTTGCTCAAGGGTACCCACAAGAACAAGGGATTAACTATGATGAAGTCTTTGCACCTGTTGCAAGAATTGAAGCAATTAGGCTATTTTTAGCTTATGCTTCATTTAAAGATTTTGTGGTGTATCAAATGGATGTAAAAAGTGCTTTTCTCTATGGGAAGATTGAAGAAGAGGTGTATGCATGTCAACCACCAAGATTTGAAGATCCAAACTTTCCTGGTAGAGTATACAAGGTTAAAAAGCACTGTATGGACTACATCAAGCTCCTAGAGCTTGGTATGAAACCTTGTCAACATATCTGTTGGACAATGGGTTTCAAAGAGGGAAAATTGACAAGACCTTATTCATCAAAAGGCACAAAGGTGATATTTTGCTGGTCCAAGTTTATGTAGATGATATCATCTTTGGTTTAACAAAGAAGGAGCTATGCATTGCATTTGAGAAGTTGATGCATGAGAAATTGCAGATGAGTTATATGGGAGAACTTACAGAAGTCAAGACTGCAAGCACACTAATGGAAACTCAAAAGCCTCTGCTCAAGGATAA
>BQNB010056271.1:2609-38734 GCA_026074375.1 Tanacetum coccineum | reverse complement strand
ACTCTTCTTCTTTGAGTGCATGTACTTCAATGGCTTCTGAACCCATCTCTTCAAAGGGTTCATCTAATGTAAATATTCTATCAACATCTTCTTTGTATAAACATTCCATTTTTAATTATGTTAGAAAATATTTTTGGAAAGGAAAATACAAAAATATAGAATTTCAAAAAGAAAAATACAAAATTAGAAAATCTCAAAAACCAAATACAAAAATAGAAAATTTTCGAAAATACGAAAAAGAATCTTCTCGGCATGTCTCTTGGAATCGATAACATTTACGTGCCTAGAAATGTCAATTAACATTGACACAGGCATGTAAATGAAGTTCGAGCCAGAGTTCAAAAGTTTTAAAACATGTCATTTCTAATTTTTCTTAATGGCTTGTTATTAAATGACAGATAACAACCCAGTCCTCAAAGAAAGGAAAGTGTGCAATCATGTACATTTATCCTCACAACGAGAAGATAACAACTTCTCGGACTTGAGCCGACACAAAAAGTCAATTCAAAAGACATTCAAAGTCTTTTGAGCTCAAGTAACATTGGTTTTTTGAAAACACGTTGAACACAATTTTTCAAGAATTTCTCAAAAGGTTCTTCAAAATCTTTCAAAATTGTGCGTTCGACACTCCCTCCTCATGCATCTTTCCAAAGTCAAATCATTTTTATAAGTGAATCAATTTTTGAGGGGGGCGTTTAAAACCAGGTTTTAATGCATTTAGGCACATACTCGCATGTCTATTTTATATGTCTAAAACATTTCAAAAAATGTTTAAACACATGAAAAATGTTAAAATGTTAATAATATTTAAACACTCATTTTGTTAAAACATATACAAGTAGCTCAAACTCAATTTCACATAGAATTTCCAGAGTCATAATCCTATTCTCTCTATTGGTGTCATATGTGTAAAATTGAGGGGGAGCCAAATAAAAGTTCCACATAGTTCATGCTGATAATATTTTCTCCCCACAGAATTTTCAAGTGAAATTTGAATCACCTGGTATTTCAAAAACTAAGTGAATTAGTATTTAAAATAAGGGGAGAAATGTAATTAAAATGTGATCTTGAAAATAATAAGTGATCTAAACGACTCAAAGTGCTGTTTATATTCTTCGGAAAAGGTTTTATGGTTACGGTCTCATACCCAACATCTTAATTCACAACGATTCTGAAGTCATAAGGTGGTTAGGTTAGGTATTAGTCCTATGATCCAACCAGAACCGGAGGGATCTACCCAAGGACACTCCATAGTTAGAAATAGCAGTCCTTAGAGATGAGTGAGTATAAGGGAATAATGCCGACTAAGATTGAGCTAACACTGGAATAATCACAACAAGGTGTTAGTAATGACGTCTTGGTAAGCATTGAAGGGGTTGAAGAATGAAAAAGAAATGTAAGGATAAAGGGTGAAAAGAAAGAAGCCCTCCCTACACCTTAGGCAGAAACCGAGTCAATACATAATCTATCGGTTTTCACAAAGATGAATTCTGATATTGAAGAAAAACGTCATGGAACCAGTGATGCAATGCACAACCCTTCCCATCCATTCAAGTTTCTCTCAACTGATACTTGTCTCATTTGTCACGGAGATACACACGTTATCTATTGACATCTCACCCTGAGATTGTTAATATTAAATAGGTGGCAGTCTGCTCCAGCCTCCGAGTACTAAAACCAAAACGCACTAATCGAGTCTAGAGCCAAGAGATCAATAAAATAAATCTCATTAGGACACATTCCATGACAAACACTTGTTGAACACCAATAAGTTCACAAGCTGTTAACAAGAGTCCTACGCATTATCCTTGTGATTTTCCAGAACATCAGAGTGATACTTAAGTATTCACCGTGAAGATGGAAATCCTGCTTGAGCCAACATCAAACAAGTTCTTGGTAGGTGACTTGCGCGATTCTATATGAATCAAACTTGTGTCAACTGGAAAAAATGATGGTGCGATTCTATGTGAATCAAACTTGTTCCAGTAAAATGAATTGACGACTCAATCAGAAAGATAGTAACTATATGATTCACTCATATCGTGTTCTCTGCTTTGAGACGTTCTAGTATCGAGAACAAGCAAGTACGGTGAATCTAATGCATACACGTTAGAGGATCTAACACTTTGAGCTGGAAACCCTGTCAAGGAGGTTCTTCTAAATTGAATCCTGCTTTGATCAACAGGTACAGTAGTTATACTGTTCTAACACGGTCCTATGACCGCGAGGTTATGCAAACCGAATCTCAACGAATGATAAAGCCATATTCGTCACAAACTGGGGGGGGGTGGCGGGGAGCGGGCGTGTGGGGGGGGGGGTGGGTTTATCTCACTAACATTTAGAATGAGGTACAACGACGATGTTGCAGACTCAGTCCAGCAGAGTTGATTCATTACCCATGCTCATAACTCAATCAACAACAGACGATTATCTTAATATAGCAAATGTAGATTTAGAAAAAAAAGCTCAAGAATTAAAGACAAAGACTTCCGCATACTCTGATATTAAAGATAACTCCTCATAAACCAAGCTTCAGGGGAGATTATTAGCAAGCTTTCAAAAAGATGCAAAGTATGAGCATGTTGTTCAAGACACAAGATCGCAAGGTGGCAAAGATGATCAAGACAAACAAGGAAAACATATAGAGATCTCGAAATCAAAGACGAAGTCAAAAGACAATGATTAAGGCTCAAGATCAAAGATTATACAGCATGAAGGAACAAGCCTACAACAAAGATAAAGACCAAGAACAAGACTCAAGAGCTCAATGTCAAAGCAATCTCAAGAAATATGTTGATAAAAATATAATGCCTAAAAACATTACTAATATTTTTTCACATCTTTACGTTTTGATAATCACAAAATATAAAAACGTTCAACGTAAAATTAAACGTAAACAAGTAATTAGTAGTAAATTCTCATTTTAACAAATACATCACTTAAAGGTATGAATAAATAAATGCTTAATGCATTTTATGATCAAAGGAAATTTTTATTCAACCTCACACTTTTATAAAATGTTGTAAACATTTTATAAACATTACAAAACATTTTCTACAATTAAAAGAAATGTTTTATTCAAAATAAACATTTTGAAATTCAAATTTTCCAAAAATTCAAAATTGTCGAACCTAAAACACAGATACTAAAGTTCCAGAAAATTCCCCTTACACAAAAGACAAACTGGGGATGCCCTAGTCTTTGGGCGGACCCCTTGAAATACAGGCCGGGATCTCTCCTTGTAAACATTTGTAGGGGGGATCCCGCCACTATTTAGAGAGCGGACCGCCCATAGGTAGACGCTCCTCCAGTTTGTCCTATAAATACTAGGCTTTTCCCCATAAATTTTCTCACTTTTGCAATCTTCTTTCTGCTCAAAACAGCTACATTTCCTCTCCACAATCCTTAGATCATTTATCATAAGCTTTTATTTCTAAGTGATCCATAGCTTAATTCCTCAAGTTGCAAGTGAGGAAGAATACTTTTCATGCCTCGATCAAGTGAAGAAGTATTATACTTTAGTGTAGACATAGCAATCTTGTTGCATTCCATTATCACATAAAATTGTAAAATCTAATTATTGTTATATATATGATTTGTGTATAGTAGTTAGATTCTTGGCGATCTTTCATTAAGTATAGTCTAGATCATGGTGATCTTACCAGAAGTAGTGTTGTAGATAGTTGTGATATAAATTAGTGTGTAGAAGTGATAGTCTTGAAAGTTGTAAAGAGAAGTTGTGAAGTTGTGATAAGAAGTTATGAAGTTGTGAAGAAGGTGTGAAGTTGTGAAGAAGTTGTGAAGTTATGAACAAGTAGTAAAGTCGTGTTGTGATAGATTGGTTCTAGCTAAGATTAGAACTCGACATTTAGCTTTGTGTGAGTCAAATCAGTCCTACGCAATGTTGTGTCGGTTTTGTCTCCGGATAAAAGGGAGCTTGTTGACATTATTGAAGAATGCTCTCGAGCGTAGGTGCTCGGGAGTGTGGAGTAGTGGCAAAGAGGTGCTTCGTTACCGAACCAACTATAAATTCCTCGCGTTGTGGTTTATAGTTACTCTGATTGTCGCTCTTGTCTTACCTTCATTTCCTCATACTATCATTCAACTTGACTAGATACAGCTATTGTTCATTATTGTGGCAAGTAGTTTAAACTAGTTCCACATAAATTCGAATCTAGAGTTTTTACAAACACTTTAAAACCTTAAGTTAAAAAGCGGTAAACTATTCAACCCTCCTTCTAGTTTTCCACAATTGGTATCAAGAGCCACGCTAAACAAGAATTTTAAAATAAATTGTATCTTAAAACATGAATCGATCTATGGAATCGGAAAAGTATTTAGAAGGGCAATCTATGCAAAGACCACCACTAGTTGAAAGTGATGGATTTATTTATTGGAAAAAAGCATTCGAAAACTTATGTGACTCAAAAGTCTTGTTCTTTTGCATGTTATTTGTCGATGGTGATTTTCCTCCTATTTAAAATAATCCTGAAACTAAAAAGGATGACGTTGTTCCTTTTCATAAACAAAACGATGATCTTAAAAAAAACTTGCAAAAAATAATGAAGCTAAAATAGTAATTTATAATGCTTTGCTCTCGTAAGGAATACGGAAAGAATTTTTATGAGGTCAAACCGCAAATGATAATTTGGGATTACTTTATTAATCACTATCAGGTATAATCAACTCAAAGCATAATCAATATCGATCTTCTTGTTCAACAATATGAACAATTCACAATTCAGGAAGAGGAATCAATAGATAATGGATTTGCTAAATTTAACACTATCATTACTAGTCTAAAAGCACTTGATGAAGGTTTTTCTAGCAAGAATTTGTGTGAGGAAGTTCTTACGCATTACATCCAAAAATGGACCGCGCGAAAGAGTCTACGGTGACTTAAAAGGTAATCAAAGAATCTAACAACTTACTCTTGTACGAACTTAGTGGAACCTTGTAAAGTTTATGAAGGAAGTAATAAAGAAAGATTTTGAAATGGTCAAAGGCAAGAAAGAACAAAGTAGATCTCTTTGCAGCTTTAAAGGTGAATAGGGACAGTAAGTGTGAAGTTAGCTCAAGCTCCGATTAGTGAAGAGCAAAAGGGTATGCTATGCCGTAAGAGGGAATTCAAGAGAATGCGTCAGAAGAGGCCGAGGAGATTTGTAAGGACAACCACGAAGGCAATAGAAGAGAAACATTCCATAAAGAAGTAGAATGATGGCTATTGGTAAAGTGAAAGAAAATGTGTGTTAGTATGTGGTGATACAAATCAACCTCATTGTGGAATCGTTCAAAGCCATCTCATGAAAGAACAATGATCAATGAGCAATTATTAGAGGAGCATGTGGGAGCGACAATAGAGGAAAGATGAAGTGGAAAGAATAAAGATGAAATTGTCTTGTGAGCTCAAGCGCCCGATGAAAATAGCATCTGAGGAAATACAAACTTGAGAACCCCGTGAGTGGTTAATAAGATAGTGGGATGTTTTTTTTACTCCAAAACACACTGACTAAGTAATCGAAAGTTATTTAGAGAGCATACAAAGCATACACAACGGAGGAACGTAATCTTTAGGGAGCAACTTTGCGCGATAGGAATACTAGGCAAAGGTTACGATTTTTCTCCAAGACTCACTAATTATTGAGAAAATGTTGAGTACGTAAATAACTGTAACATATAAGCGTTGCTTAGTGTTAGGGTCAAATATGTGATAACAAAATTGCAAATATGTAAATATTTATCCGAACAAGATAGCGAAATAACTCAAGATCGAAAGGTGCTATAGGTAAGGAATTAGGAAGGATGGAATTATGTTAATCGAAATAGGATATAAACCGGAAAGACAGAAAATATTGCCTAGGCGCAACATTGGTACGAGACAAATTCTCACCCTACTATGGCATAGGAGATTAGAGGTCTCGCTAATATGAATTGAGTAATTCAATCATTAGCATCTAAAGAATTAGTTAGAAAATCCTACCTAAATTAAATACGACCGACATTTTTTATGAATGCTGTGCAAAATAGAAACTGAAGCCTCATGCGAGTCACTAAGGCTAAAAATATAGTTCATAACTAGATGCTCTTGAGGACACTACTTCTACAATGGAGTTGTTTGGCCCTCGCCATACGAAGTTATAGAGGAGAAATCGTTATACCTTAGTAAATCGTAGATGACTATTTCGATTCACAAGGACTAGATTTTTAGCAAATAAAACGAAGCCTTTGTAAACAATTTGAAGTATTTAGCATAAAATGATCAAAATCAACTTAGGATGTTCTCATTGTATCATATTAGAACGTGACTCCTGGTCGTGGTATTTGATAATGACAGTACAAAATTCGGAGAAGACTATTGCTGATTTAAAATGGGTGATATCCTCAGAATTTTTCCGCTCCTCGTACTCACATTTCAAATGGGTAGTAGAAAGAACAAAAATTCACACTTACATGGAAATTAGTTAGAATACATGTATGTGAAACGAACAATTATTATTCTCAAAAGATTTGTGTAATGCGGCTTCGAATCGTGTCAAGACCTTATATTTGAACTAGAGTTTTCGTTAGACGTTTTTTAGGAAAATCCATACGAGTTGTTAAGAGGTATTAGAGTATTCGGAAGTGGAAAATGTGATTTATTCGTTAATACAAAGATTATTCACCAAGTTTGACCTAACAGTCTGTACGAAGGTATACTTCCTCAGGGATATTCACAAGAATAGTAAACTGAATCATACATCATAACAACAAACAATGAAAGTTGAAGTAGACGGGGCTCTCCGCGTCCAACTTTCGATATGTAACTCCTCCCACGCACGAGAGAGAGTAGAGATATTATAGATGGACGTATGATGATTTTAGTCAAAGAAAAAAATATTGTGGTTAGTAAAACAAAACCCATAGGCAATTGATCTTGAAGACATTCATTTAGAAGAAATGATCTAAATTATAAATATCTAAAGAGTCTAAAGCTTAAGCATCCCTTAGAAAAGTTATTGGTAATCTGATCAGAACTCTTAGGTCAAGCAAAGCTCAGACAAATAGCATTTTCTTTTGGCTTTATTTCAACATGAACCTAAAAAGTATATGAGAAGGCGCATTAAAAGATGAAAGAGTGGGTGTGGCCATCCAGAGCGAACGAAGAACCAAATTAAAATCAAATGATGTTTGGGGAACTTGTCCCAAATCGCATGGATATGACGGCCATTATGTAGGAACAATAATGGTGTGATATAGAAATTAAAGACTCGTTGAAAATGTAGTCACGTAAACTAGAAACAAGGCTTGGTTTAGTCGCCCAAAAGTGATAGAATGTCAACAAGAAGGATTTGATTATTGATGAAACATATGACCCGTAGTCTAGAGACTAGAAGTATAGAGAATACTTTTAGCTTATGCTTGCTACAAGATTTTTGTTTTTTTTTTTTTTTTGTTTTTTTTCTGTTTTTGTTGTTGACTTTAAGTTATACCAAATGGTATGTGAAGTAGAGTGATTCCTTAATGGTTGATTATCAATGATGTGAGGTTAACGTGACTCATAACCTAGCCAGGATGCATTGAGCTTCGCAAAGAGCTAATATATTGTCTATATAAAACTTCGAAGAAAGCTCTTTATGGTTCTAAAACTAAGCGGGGTCCAAAAGCTTGGTTACGATCGATTAAAAGTGCCCTTTTCTTAGTTAAAGAAATCGTTAAGTACTCCGCATGAGAATGGTAGATAACCAAGTCTGTTAATAAAAAGAAAGATCCAATTCTCATTATTAGTCCAAGTATATGTTAATGACAGTTATATTCGGATCAACTTGTCAAGAAATGTGTAGAAGACTTTGCCAAAGATCATGCATGATGAGTTTGAATGTGTATGATTGGGGGCAACTACAAATTTCTTCTATAGGGTTTACCAATGAAAAAACTCAATGATGGAATATTTTTGAATCAATCAAAATATATTATGAAAATGCTTAAGGAAATCTTAGATCTAGAAGACTCTTTAAGCAATAAAAACCCTATGTCTACGAAAACCAAACTCACGGATGAGACGGAAGAAGGTGAGTCTGTAGAGAAGATAATACCAAATATAGAGGCATGAGATAAGGTAGTTTATTATACTTGTAACCGAACAAGTAGACCCGATATCATCTGTTTAGTGTTTTGCCTTTGTGCCCGCTTTTAAGAGGATCCCATACACCTCTCACCTAGAAAGCGGGTTAAAACATCATTTTCGATACATTAAAGGACTAACGCATGTCTAGGTTTATGGTATCCTAGGGATCCGGCATATGAAACTAAATGGTCCGTTATGCCGGATTCGGATCCATGCAGGAGATTACGTAGATCGCAAGAGCACTAGTGGTGTTTGCACGTTTATGGGATGCTGTCTAACATCTTGGTTTTCAAAGAAGCAAACCGCTCTTGCCATCTCCACAACCGAAGCGGAATATGTAAGCGCCAGAAAGGCATGTCAATAAGCCCTATGGATGAAACAAGCTCTCATAGACTATTGCATTAGGTTAGACGACATTCTAGTAATGTGTGATAACAAAGGGGCTATAGACTTAAGTAAGAATCCCGTTCAACACTCATGAACAAAACACATTAAGATTCGCCATCAATTCCTTCGTGATAATGTTCAAAAAGGAAATATCACTATAGAAAAGGTCACATCGGAAGATAACATAGCCGATATCCTAACTAAACCACTTAAACGTGAGCCTTTTAACTACTTACATCTAGGTCTAGGAATTATAGAACAAATCGATTAAGTTTTTGGCATAATAAATAAATGATAATCATCAAAGAATTGTTTGACAAAAATTATGGAATTTTTTTTTAAACAGGGGGTTGACCCCCTTAAATTATAAAGGGCGGCCCCCTTAATTTTAAAGGGACCACCCAGACTTTAAGGGGACCACCTACTGACAAATTTTTTTCTTCTTCTCTATGTGTTTAGGTTTCTATTTTACACAAAAACACAAGATTGGGAAAAGTTTATAAACAAACTTCTACTAATTCTTCTATCTAAATGCATATCTCATTATACATATATACAATAGTCCCAATCTATTATTTTCTAAAAAGTTCTTCTCACAACTAGGAGCACATCAAAATCAAGTTTCATATGTTGTTGAGATATGCTAAAAATATTTTTCACATATGCATAATGTTCTCTTACTTGTTGTCAAAAGTATATAATCTAATATATAATTTTCGACAATCTTGGTTGAGCAAAATTAAATCAAGGAGCATTTAGATTGTTTCTTAGGTTTTACTTGTCTTAGTGTCGAAATAATCGCTACTCCACATTTGTCGCATTTAGACACACACTAGTACTTGCACAAAAGTTTGGTTCATTGTTAACTTAGCCCTCTTGTCAAGAAAAATTCCTTGTGCATTATATCTAGTTACTATTTTATATATGATTTTCACTCTTTTGATCCTTAATATGAGTATATGCCAAAATTATGTGAAATAATTTTATCCTACATCTTGTCATACATATGTAGAATGTTGAATGCTTAATTGCTATATGCTAAAAATCCTAATTGCCATAAAAGGATGGACTTGCTGCAAATTAACCTCCAAAACAGAAACCCTCACATAAAATTTTGTGAAAATTCAGTTTTTTTTAGGAAATCTGGGAAACAACAGAGGGCGGCCCCCTTAATTCATAACGGGCGGCCCCCTTATCTTTAAGGGGACCGCCCCCTATTTAAGGGGACCGCCCTAGTATAACACGGGTAAAACAATATTTTTTCTTTCTTTTTAACCAAACACCCTCTAGACTTAGCTACTGTTTCCCTAAATTCACAAACATTTATTGGAATTGATCCTTTGAATGTTCATGTTTCCTAATTTAAACCTTTCCTCCACTATAAATACATCCTCATCCATCATCATCACAATCATCCTCACCAATGACATCTCCTAACAAACCCACATCCAAACCATCAAGGGTAGCCAAAATGAGTGTGAAACCCATTTGGAGGAAGAAACCAAACCTTTGCAACACATCGAATGTGCTCAATGCAACTTCACCAATGCCAAAACCACTCACTCCTCATCATGAACCAACTCAAGAAAACAATCACCCCAATCAAGCATTACTAAATCCTTACATCAAGGACACTACCAAATCACCACAAGTTGTCTCACATCCTCCATCTCCCATTTCACCCATCAATTCACATGTTACTCACACTCAAGCTCCACCTCAAAATGACAACCAAACTCCTTACATTAAGGACACTCCCACATTACAACAAGTTGTCTCACATCCTCCACTTCCCATTCCACCCATCAACTCACATGTTTCTCACACTCAAGCTCCACCTCAAAGTGACAACCAAACTCAACACACACCACCTCTATCTCCAAGTAGAGAAAGCCTAGTTGATGACATTAATCAACTTCAAGACCTATCAAACCTCTTAGCCATGCATCTATCTCAACAACAAAACAACATTTCCTCATCACCTTACTCTCCAAACCTACCACACACCCTCAACATTAACCAAGTTGAAACCCATGTTGGGTATTGCCCTTGTTGCATCTTCACCCAAAAATAATTTCTTGCTTTAAGTGAGGATATCAATTGGATTGAATTCCTCCTCACTCGGCCTCATCCACCTCCGCTCCAAACTCTCCAACCAACTAATCTCATAATTTTTCTCCAAATAATCGTCAAACCCTTTTGTGTCGCAAGCAAGTCAGAAAAACTCCTTTATATGGCTTCTGCAGAAAGTTTTATCTTGAGTTGTTATTAATTATTGCTTCTAAAGAATATTTGTCTTTCATAAATTCATAGATACTGTGTGTGATATTCCGACACTCACTATCTTAATGAATGAGTATTTTTGTGCTTGATGTTTGCTTTACATGTTAGAAATATTTTTATTGTCTACGAAAATCGTTTTTGTAGCCAAAGAAACCATAGCTCGAATCGCTTGGTGCCCTCGAAACGAGGGGCGAGCATCACAGTCAAAAGTGAAGCAGTTATGTGTTCTGTCGATTTAACTAGCAATTCACTCGCCGAATGTCTTTTGTTTCTACAAAGAAAAGGAGGTGAAAGGAGATGAAACTCACTAAATTACTTGGTAAAAATTAATTTTACAGATTTAATGAGTTTAAATTTTTTGTAATCATCAAAAAGGGGGAGATGTTGTGATAAAAAAATATAATGCTAAAAGAACATTATAATTCATTTTTCACTCTTTACGTTTTGACTAATCACAACAAAATAAAAACGTTAACGTATAACAAGTAATTGTGCTTAAATTTTCATTTCAAAAATTCATAACTTAAAGGTATGAATAAATAAATGCTTTAGTGCGCAGATTTTATGATCATTGGAAAATTTTATTCAACTCCACAAACTTTTGTTAAAATGTTTGTAAATATTTTATAAACATTACAAGAAACAGTTTCTACAATTAAAAGAAATGCTGTTATTCAAAATTAACATTTTGAAATTCAAATTTTCGGACCTAAAACGGTTAGAAAGTTCTAGAGAGAATCCCCCTACACAAACAGACAAGCTGGGAAAGCCCTAGTCTTGGGCGGCCCCCTTGTAGATACGCACGGCCGGCTTCCCTTGTAACATTCAGGGGACCGCCCACCATATTTTAAGGGGACGCCGCACACGCATAGGTAGACGCTCCCCCAGTTTGTCCTATAAGTACTGGACTTTTCCCCATAATTTTTTCACCTTTTGCACTCATTCTTTCTGCTCAAAACAGCCCACATATCCTCTCCAAAATCCTTTAATCATTTAATCATAAAGCTTTATTTCCAAGTGATCCAAGTTTAAGAGAATAATACTTTCATCGTCAAGTGAAGAAGTATTATACCTTAGTGTGCATAGCAATCTTGTTGCATCCATATCACATACTTGTAAATCATTTGTATATCTTGTATTTGTGTGTAGTAGTTAGATCTTGGCGATCTTTGTAAGTATAGTTAGATCGTGGTGATCTTACCAAGTAGTGTTAGATAGTTGTGATATAAATAGTGTGGTGAAGTGAAGTCTTGAAGTTGTAAAGAAGTTGTGAAGAAGTTTTGAAGTTGTGAAGAAGTTGTGAAGTTGTAAAGAAGTTGTAAAGTTGTGAAGTTGTGAACAAGTAGTGAAGTCGTGTTGTGATAGATTGGTTCTAGCTAAGATTAGAACTCGACATTTAGCTTTGTGTCATAAATCAGTGTAAGCAACATTGTGTATGGTTTTCTCCGCCATAAGGGAGCTTGTGGACATAGTGAAGAAAACTCTCGAGTTAGGTGCTCGGGGAGTGGAGTAGGGGGAAGAGGTGCTTCGTTACCGAACCACTATAAATCCTCGCGTTGTGGTTTGATTGTTCTTACTCTGATCTCTTGTCTTACATTATTTCCTCATACTATCATATCAATTATCTAGATAAGCATATTGTTCATATTGTGTAAGTATTGAATTCACATAAATTCGAATCTAAATTTTTTACAAACACTTTAAAACCTTAGGTTAAAAAGCGGTAAACTATTCAACCCCCCTTCTAGTTTTCCACAAAATCCAAGACCATATCATGACTGTGAACATGGAAGCTCGGACTGTCACACCCCGACAATGGCGGAAACTCAGGAATGCAACATAATGATCAATCATAACACAAGATACAAAATAGAGAAAACTACATTGCATAAACTCCAAGTGCTATGATGACCATCAACCTTAAACAAACTCGAGTGATGTCCCAAATCGCAACTAAAAATCCACAATCTCTTACAATTATTCTAATGCCCTCACAGGGGACCATAATCCAAACTTAATCCAAAACACCCAAAAACTAGAATCAAAACAACAAACAAGCAAGACTTCAAACAAAATTCCACTCGGGATACTTCTAAGTCTGCTATCAATCACCAAACTACTCTTCTTTCACTTCACCTAAAAATGATACTTGAAAATGTCAACAATAATGTTGGTGAGCTTGTAGGTTTGACCTTAAACCCAAAAGCTGTGCCAATATTTCAACAGTGGATAATAGTGCTATATGACAATGAATATATGCAAACAACCTTAGCATCATCGCTAATCAATAACCATATGTCACTTACGCACCTAAAGGGCCTATCAGATGGGGCACTAAAATTAAGGCAGGACCACACACAAACCTAGGTAGGCATACCTATCCGCTCTAATAATCACACAAATACTAGGTAGGCGTACCCATCTGATCCAATAATATCACAAACATTGGGTAGACGTACCCATCCAATCTAAACTGTAACACCCCCAAATCTGGGTTGGAACGGAATGTTGAATATCCGAGGGCGTTACTTCATAGATCAATAGCACAAGATATGAGAACGACCACTAAATGTGTCGTTTTAAAAAGATACATTAGATTAACAAAATACTTGTTCATTACATAAGCTCATGGCTTCAATTTGTTCCACGATATAAGTAAAGATTCCGGTTTATAACAAATGATCCCAAAATGTAATACAACCCAAATCTTTAGTATTGACTCTCTCCAAAGAGTGACCCCCAATGTATCTGGGCACCTCGTGCCTTATTGACCTGAGAAAAAAATGCTTAAAACGTCAACATAAAGTTGGTGAATTTCATAGGTTTATGTATATAAATTGTAGGACTGCATGATTTCCAAGTGTATGATTAAGCAACAGATGCAAACATCATAAAAAGTAATTATGTTT
Organism: Tanacetum coccineum; assembly: GCA_026074375.1. NCBI lineage: Eukaryota > Viridiplantae > Streptophyta > Magnoliopsida > Asterales > Asteraceae > Tanacetum > Tanacetum coccineum. The sequence continues at coordinate 25,051 of BQNB010056271.1, read as the reverse complement.
TCCTAAGCTCATGACACTGAAGCTCGACATGTATGAATGCAATAAATTGCCAGCATTGCCCGTGAATGATGTTCTAACCCGCAACATCCCAAATCCGACATGGTATACGTTTGTTGTCCGGCAAACCGGCACAGTGAGCGCTACTCACCCAAACGGGGATGTCAATCCCAAATAGATTTATTTATAACATTCGCACTCACAATCTAGTAATTGACAGTTAATGATAATGGGCTCAGTGGGTTATCGCTACTTAGGCAAACACGTAAATTGCTAGGCTACAATAAATTGCTAGTTTATATATACTGTAATCACTTGTGTGGTGGTGCACATGTTCATTTTATTTGTCTTTACTTAACGGCTCTTAGGAAGGTATACGATTGCACACGTTAAAGTATATGTATAAGCGTTATTAATAAATAATAATATTTATTAAGTCGTGTTTTAATTTGTATAATATCCGATAAATATTATAACTTGTACGATACGTTAAGTGTTTATAAAAATCACTTTCGTTTGTAAAATACCCTTAGGTTTTCTATATTTACAAAAACAGTCCCTATGTTTATGAAAATATGATGTTTACATTTTAAACCCTTAGGTTTCCACGTATATACTTTTAGTCCTTCAGCTTTACAACAATTACACTTTAGGTCCTTATGTTCTCAAAACAGCCCTTTATGTTTCAGAATTGACAGAAATAGCCCATGCGCTTTATAAAACAGTTTTTGACAGTTTTAATCCTCAAGTTTACAAACTGACACTTTAGTCCCTTAACTTGTAAAAATCGCATTTTTAGTCCAAATAAGTTCTAACAAGTGGCATTTGGTTTTATTAACTCTAATAAGCTACATAAGCTGTTGTCAGCTTATAAATAAGCTCGGATGAGCTTATTTAACCTTATTGGGCTTATTGGGCCCGTTAAGAACCCGATAAGCCTCCTAAGCCTTTGGGCTCGATCCATTTTGGTCCATTAACCTTCCAATGTTTATAATAAGCTAAATAAACTGCTTAAGCTCACAAATAAGCTATCTAGGCTTATTTGTGGCTTATGGGCTCTCGGTTGGTTACGATAATGGGCTGTCGGGCCCGTTAAGGGTCCGATTATGTTTACATTTTATGTTAGGGTCCATAGAAGTTCAACAAGTACACTAGACCTCTTAATAAGCTCAAGGGTGCTTATTAAAAAGCTGTTGACCTACAAGTTTAGCCTGTTGGGCCTGTTTGGGTCGTACATGGGCTATTGGGCCCAATAGACCCATTAAGGGTCTGATTAGTTTATTAAGGATCTTGTAAGGTTTCGTTAGGGTTCGATAGGTTCTTAACCCCTCGTTTAAGCACTTAATCCCTAAATAAGCTAAACCATAAGCCACGTCGCCCCTTTGGTGGGCTTTCAGCCTAACAGTGGACGTATACGTCCACTGTGAGTGTAATTGGTTCGTGTTTTGTAGTGTTTAACCCTAAGCCGAATACGTTGAGCTCATATGATCTCCCTATGGTTCGTTTAACACATGCAAGCATTAAATAAGTTTGTATACACCTTCCCTAGGCATGCCATTTCGTTCTTATGAAAAGTTTACTTATGGTTTTTGTAAAATTCGTTTGTAAATGAAAACGTGTAACCCTTAGTCATCGTTAAGCCTTGTATTTGTATATGTTACTCATTCTAGCACCACACAAGATCGAATATGTATATATATCTATGTGAACCATGCATGGGTTGATCCATGCGTGTTCATACTCATTTATATTGGTAAATTTCACTATACCGTGACCTACACGACTAGAAATCAAAGAAATATTTATAACACAAAAGTGTACAAGCTTGAACGCCACTTACAAGGGTCCTAGTGGCTTGGTTGTGTGTTGTAACGAGTAGAATGTCAATTCAAATGTGTCACACGATAGTATAACCCAATGTACGCCAACCTTAAGCTTTAAAGCTTATCAAATAACTCAACCTTGGCTCGCGTTCCTCCTTATGAACTTGTATGAATACCCTAGTATTGTTTGTGGGTTCAAATGAGATTTATGAAGGTGTTTGTTTGCGGCTTATGACCTGAGACAAGAGAGACAAGGATGGTTTGTTTAAGAGAGAGTGTTTAATGTGTTTATGAGTTTTCAAGAAGTGTTAAGTGTCAACTGTGAGTGTGTATATATAGGCATTAGAACTAGTTAGCTTTCCTAGTCCCAAAATCAAAACAAACCGTACCCTCTTGTATGGTTTTGTGGTTTCTAGTTATCAAGACATGGTTTTGCTAATACTACTTAGTACATATCTTAATTACAAGATATATGTACAAGATTTACTAGGATTTAGCAAGATTTCATGGTTTGTGTATATGTATGTTGTTGCCGCGGGTATCAAAGGAAAAAAGGGATCCAAAGTGGTCTTTATCCAATGTGTATTAGCTTAACTAGGAGACATTAAGGACACTTCTTAATTTAACACTTGATGTACAAGTACTTAGGAGATATTAAGGATTTTTTAGTTGCTTTTGTTTCCCCACATCCGGCCCTAGTGGGCTATTAACATAAGATTTTATTAAATTTTGTGTTTAAGGATTAAAAGTGGGTGTTGGTTTGAGTCTAGGTAAGTCTAGCTATTTCTGGGGCGTGCCTAAATGTATTTTATTTCGAAACGTAAGCCTTTTACGTGACCAATAAAAATAAAATACGCAAAGTCATTAAGTATCTTCTTAATAATTATATAACACTTGATTGATGTAAACCTTAATTTATTTGGTGACCGTTTACGTTAAATGATTATTTCTAGTCTACGCGATTTAGCTTAAAAGTTAAATTAAAAGTAAACGTGTATCAGACCAAAATAAATAGTGACGAATAATAGGAGTCGTAAAATGACCTGAAATTGAAAAATGTTACAACAGCCCCTTAATTTAATGGGGATGTGTCCATGAAAAGTTTATAAGCCTGATGGTTCAAGATTCATTCCGCAGTCATTCACAACCCATCTCCAAAGAAGATGAATCATTCTACTGTTACAGAACTAGAAACGTCTCCAAATAACAAATCCTCTACTCCTTCCAACACTCCAAAATCATTTGCCTAAATCGCTTATATCCTGAGTTATTCATGGATCACCTACAATTTTTTTGATTTGGGGTTCTCGATTATTTCTTACAGGGGTTTAATAAACCCATGTATTAAAGGTGCCAGCCAGATTATTTCTTACAGGGGTTTAATAAACCCTAAAATCGTCCCTAACAGCTGCTAAATGAACTAGGGTTCATCCCTTTCTTTTACTCTAAATTTACACACTTAAAACCCTAAAAACAGATTTGTATATATAGATAAATCGCTGCGATGGCGTCGCGTTTTAATCGTGACGCCGTCGTGAGTAGAATATTCTAGATCTGCGTGCGAGTCGATGCGTGCTGACGCCGTCATGAAATGTTGTGACGCCGTCACTAAGTGGGTTGTGACGGCGTCGTGTAGGACTGGTGACGCCGTCTCCAGCCGCTGTGAGCACAAATCTTCAAGAGTCTTGGTGTTGGTCTGTAGTCTTGTCCGTTTCTTCTCTAAATGAGCCCAAGTTACGTGTATTTCTTCCAAATGCCTTCCAAATGCTAAATACCTGAAAAGGAATAATTAAGTACCTATTTTGGGCATAAATGCACGATTTGGGAGGTTAAACGACCCCCGAAAAAGTGTATCAAATGACACCTCACCAAATACCCCTACACTTGGGATTTACTTGTCCTCAAGCAAATGGGATTTTCTACCTAGACAATAACAATATGAGGGTCATTTAACCTACTCTTTAAAAGTACTTTATAACACATCCTCCTTGACCTCGTAATTAAAAGCACGAAAGCATACACTAGCACCTCACATAAGTGTTTGGGATTCTCTCTTTCTCTCAGGTGTTTAATAAATTATAGCATAAGGGGGAAACAGAAAATCGACACTCATTACCTGTCATAGCATATAAATTACCATAGGCTTGGTAAAGGATCAAACCTTCACCGCTGGGCGCAAGCATTATTCATTACTATCTAAGAGGTCTTTTCAAAGGGTTGTGAGGTGTAGGTGTAAGATAACATATAATAGAAATGGAAACGGATGGGATACATTTAGGTGGCTTTGGGTGAATTTAGATTAGAAGGGTTAGCTAATTATTTACACGAATACACGCTGGTTTGGTTGCTAAGCCAAGACTCGGACGAAGATATACAAACTCTACACAACCCTACATCAATCTCTTTTTTTAATAACATAATACATCATAACTTGGGGTTTACAACACGTACCCCTACACTTGAGCTTTTACATGCTCGATATTTACAATCTAACTAATGATCCGATTTGAGGTGGATCAAAATAACATGGAGATCATCTAACAAACGTATGAGGGTATTGACTTAACTTTTCTTCCCCATTCTTCCGCGAAATAAATTCTACCATGAATTCCAATCGTCACAAAACAATATTTACAAGGATAAGGACTTAGCAACCGTGTACTCAAATAATTAACTTGGGTTAAACACAATAATGTACTAAAGGCGAGTACATACAAGGTAGGCTAAGGCGATTTGGGTGTAACGATTGGTTTAAGGGTGACAATGCTCTTCATTAATAGTCTGGCTTAACCAGAAAATTACGAGAACCATAAAAAAGGATAGGCTCGGAGGGTTGTACTAGGGGTATCCTGCACTAAAGATGAGTACATGGAAAGGGTGTGAGATAGTTATATGATCAATGTGACTAACATAACAATGACAGGTTTAAAACATAGGTTAATCCTAATGCCTCTTATCAAGCAAATCCTAACACTTACTATGCGGTCTTGGAATGCATCACAATAACAAGTTCTAGAATTTAATATACTACCGATACACTCTCATAATCCTAAAGTAACCGATACCAATGTTCCAGAAAAGGCGACAAAACTATGCATACACATCCATAACGACGGAATAAACATACATGATTGCTCACTCCTTAACTTGAACAAGCTAAAGGTATAATATCTAAGGGCGAACCTCACATTTTGGGGGTGGAATTTGAGGGATTTGTGCTAGTAATATAAATTGCTATCCATGAGACGCTACTACTCGGTTTCTTCTGTTTGTGTCATAAAAATTTTAAAATTTGGGTCAAAATTACCTCTTATGCTATGTTTTGATATATTACCCATCATTTTAAGGACAAAGCAAATGGAAAATGAAAGAATAGTTTCTAAGGCTTATTTTACCCCCTATGCTTAAGTTGAAGTTTCTCCCCAATGTTCTATAGAAGTACCCGTAAAAACAAATTAAAGGGAAAAGAAAACAAGTAAAAGAAACTAGTATTCCCATAGTTTGCTCAATAATGGAGAAGAAACATGCGATAACTGGTTAAATTGTCCTCCATGAATCATCCAATGAAACTTCCTAAGAACTTCCAAGCTTCTTCTCATCAAATATAACTTGTAATCAAAGACAAAGACAACTATACCAAGCATAAAATGTGCGATATAATAATATACAATGTGAAATTAGGGTTGACTCTATAAAGCAGTAAAGATAGGATGAGAGAATTGTTAAACTTTGGATTTTGCAAGTTTATAAAAGAATTATAACTTTCTTAAGTGTTGTACAAGTTTTTATTTTCAAAAATACTTAAATTTTTTGAGTTTTCCAGTATCTGGTCGTTTGACGCCGTCAGGGATATCCTGACGCCGTCACAGATGTCGTGGTGACGGCGTCGCATGTAAATCGTAATGCCTTCTCCACGCTCTGTGAAAACTCAACTTTCATTTTTGATAAAAAATTCCTGCACTCATTCTTATATGTTATTTTCCTGTACAAAATGTTGCATAAAATCTTAAGAATTATTAATTCAATCATATGACTCGAAACTGACGCGAATTAATCTAAACAATTTATTTAACATGCTTGAACTTGGTTCAAAAACCGGATAGATTCCCCTACACTTATTTTGTTGCAAAATACATTTAATTGCAAGTAAGACGAAGTTACAAACAAACAAAGCATGACTACAAGATTAGGGTTCGAACATGATAGAATAAAATGAAAAGAATAAAACACATGACACTCCTAATGTGCGGGAAAAATAAATATTGGGTTGCCTCTCAAAAAGCATTTTTCTTTATTTACGAGTCTTGTAGCTAGACTCGAAGTCACACGTTCTTACGTGTCGTAGAAGTGGTCCAAGTCGATGATTTCCCTTGGACTTTCTCTTTCGGAGAGCTTCCTAGTAGTGGGGATTGACTGTAGGGTTTTGGTAAACTCTTCTCCGTCTAGGTCGATTAGTCTAATCTTGGCGTGCCATGCTCCATCTCCGTTTTTGGGTGGTTTGTCCTAGTTAATCGGGTTTTTAATTAGGTCATCTGATACCCACATATTACTTTTAAGGTTAATGGGTATGGCTCCTAAAAATTCTACCATCCTCCTAAACACTAAGGTATCCTTAAAAGGATTAAGCTCGGCATCTCTAGCAATTTCCCATTCTCCGGATACATGGCAGTCTAAGAAGTCCTTCCTAGCATAATAAGGGGTTCGTGGGCCTATTCCATCCGAGCGAGGTTTTGGTTTGTATGACTCTATTTTCCCAAGTGTGGTCCAATAAGGTTCTTCCTCCTCACCTAAGTCTACTCCTTTTACTCCGAATACCGACCTAGTGATTCCTTCTCCTACCGCTATTTTGGCCATCCTACAATCTATAATTGCGTTGGTGGTAGCTAGGAATCCTCTTCCTACTAGCAAAGGGGTTGCGGGGTCCTTTTTCATATCGATCACGTAGAAATCATTTAATAGTTTGAGTTTCCTTATGTGGATTTCTACGTCTTTAACAATCCCAACGGGGTAGGATTTGGTTCCGTCAGCCAACCCAAAGATATGGTCAGTTTCTTCTAATAGTCTGATGTTAAGCTTTTTGAAGAGGTAAAGTGGGATTATGTTTACGCATGATCATAGATCGGCCAAGGTGTCGAAAGGTTTTGAGTCTCCTAATCTACAAGGTAGAGTGAATAGTCCGGGCTCTTCCATTTTCGTAGGTACTTCTCCTTGGACGAATGTTGATCCGTTTTTGCCTAGTTCTAAGCTCTCTACGTATTTAGCCAATATAGTTGTTAGATATTAGAAAAAGACTCGGTCACCCCGTGCATTTTACCGTTTATTGTTGCTCGTAGTTAAGTAATTAATGTATAACATTCGGTAATGGGCCGGGTATTAAACCCAACATGTAAGCCCAATACCAAGGCCTTAAGGCCGGTTTTGTTGTCACTATATAAGCCTCTTCCATGCCATGGAAGAGGTGGGTTAGTCATTTACATAATACAAGTTCATTTTCTCTCTCTAGAAAGTTCTCTCTCACTTTCTCACTCTAGAACTTGGCTAATCCACTAGTCATCTAATTGTGTTATGATTTCCAATATCCTACAATTGGTATCAGAGCACATGGGATGATTAGCTAGATTGTGTGTGCGTTTTCTTGGTTAGTTTAGATCAAAAGTTTGGTTTTTGAAGGTTTATAGTTTTGTTCTTGGTTTTCTTTGATCTTGACATTTGTGATGTTAAAGTTCATGTTTTTATAGTTGCTATAGCCTTCTAGTACCAAGTTGTGCAAAAGAAACCAGGCAAAAACATCAAAAGGGTGATTTTTAGGTGTTTTTAGGTGAAAAACCAAAATTTTCTTTCCAGAGATTTAAGTTACTGTTTGAAAATCTTCGTAGCGAGTTAGGGTACTGTACTGGCGAGTTTTCAGAATAGTACACTGTGTGTCAGAAAGTACTGCGTCAGCGACTTGTCTTCTTGTGCAGGTAGCGAGTTTGGCAGCGAGTTAACTGTTCTTGCAGGTAGCGAGTTGAAGACTAGCGAGTTGGATACTAGCGAGTACATGTTTTGAAGATCTTTATTCTAGCGAGTTAGGAAAGGAAACTCTGCCAAAATTTCTTCATATTAGCGAGTTGTCAAAATTTCTATTTAGCGAGTTGTTTGTGTGCTATGTAGCGAGTTGGGTGATAATTCTAAGTAGCGAGTTGAGATTATTCTTGGTAGAGAATTAATGTTGTTGCTCATTAGCGAGTTGTAATGCGTTTTAGCGAGTAAATAATATTATACTATCATGAACAGGAAACTCGCTAACCTGTAGCGAGTTAATGAAGATTTTTATTTTTATTAAAATATTCAACTCGCTATTTTCATTTTTCAAATTCAATAACGAGTTAAGTATTTTAATAAGAATATTCACAGCGAGTTGTCATTAGCGAGTTATCATTAGCGAGTTGTATTTCATCTCTTATTTAACTGTGTGCAGGCAACTTGCTACCTCTTAGCGAGTTAAAGAAGAATTTTATTCTATTATAATATTTAACCCTCTATTTCAAATTTTCTATTTTGGTATCGAGTTAAGTAATTATAATTCTATATTCCAGCAAGTTGTCTGCAGCGAGTTATGTACCCATAATAGGATTGTCTAGCGAGTTGTATGTATGTCCTGCTAACATCATATATCTGCATGTATGTCCTGCTATTGGATCTACTTGTGCAGATACTATGGCTGACATGAACATTCCTGCGAATGATGCTCCTGCTGAACAAGCTCCTGCTATCGCACCACCGACCAGAACAGATGATCAAGTTTTGTCGTTAAGCAAATGGGTACCCATCAGCAAGAGTAACTGCGTACTCGATGTACAAAAGTTGTAGAGGAATCCTATCTTCCCGATTGATGTGGCCTTAGTGAAAAACACCAATTTCTTCAGGGCCTTTACGGCATACATCTACCGGGTTGTACAAATGTCAGTTGGATGAGCAATGGTTCAATCTTCATAAAGATCTTCTCAGAGATGCACTTGATATCACTCCAACCAATGATAACAACCCTTTTGTGGCTCCACCTTCGAGTGATACAGTCATCGAATATGTCAACACTCTGGGATACCCCTGTATGCTCAGGAACGTGTTTGCTATGTCTGTTAATGCTCTTTATCAACCATGAAGAGCCGTCCTGTCCATGATCAACATGTGCCTTACAGGTAAAACTGTTGGATATGACAGGCCAAGACATCATGTGCTTCAGATCCTTTGGGATATCATTCATCGCTCCAACATTGACTATGCTGAAAGGATTTAGGAAGAGTTTGTTTAATCCATACAAACCTTTCTCACTGACAGGAAGAATCTAACTATGGCTTCACGCGGAAAGAAGAAGACTGCTCATCTGCTTATCCCAAGCGTCAGGTTCACCAAACTAATCATCCATCACCTGAAAACCAAGCACAACATACACCCAAGAACTGGTTCGCCTCTTCACTACTCACATGATGAAAATGTTCTGAACACCCTCAGGTTTGTTGGAAAGGATGGTAGGGAAATATTTGGTATGCCGATACCTGATGCTCTTCTCACTGATGATATTAAAGGAGCACCCTACTACGATGAATACCTGGAGCATGTTGCCAAGTATCAACAACATCTGGATGCAGAACATGGCATGGAAGATGAAGGAGGAGCAACTGAGTCTCCTAAAGCTACCAAGGTTACTAAACCCAAGGCAGCGAAGGTCACAAAACCCGCTGGTGACAAGGCTCCCAAGCCCACTTCCTCTCAACCACCCAAACCAACACCGGCACAAACTGAACCCTCCAAGAAAGACCAAGGTAAAAAGCGTAAACTGGTCAAGGAGACATCTGATGCACCATCCCCCGCCAAACGAGCTAAAGCGGGTAAGGTGACTAAGAAACGCATGCCAAAGAGCTCTCTACAGTTGGTTGATGAGTTTGTTGATGAAGGTGTTCCAGAAAAGGAACCTGCCCATGATGATGAAGAGGCAGACCTTCAACGGGCTCTGGAGCTAAGCCTAAAGGATCAAGGGGAACGAACTCAGGGACCGGCTCGTCCGGTGGTAATTAGGGAAACTGACTCTGGGAGAATTCAACCGCTACCAGATGTACAAGGAAAGGGAAAAGAGAAAGTCGTTGATGAACAAGCTGCTCACGATCTACTCACCCTTCACACTCCAAAGCAGAAGAGCCCTGCAGATCAATTTATCTTTCAGAGGCGCACTCCTATGCCCACTGAATCCTCTGGACATGCTGAATCTCCTTCCTTAGATGCGGAACTAGCTCTGACTGACAGTGAAACAGAATCTGATGAGGAAGCGCCTGAGATCCATGCTGGAGATCAAGATGAAGGCCAGGCTGGACCAAACCCTGGTGAACAAGATGAAGGCCAGGCTGGACCAAACCCTGTTGAACAAGATGAAGGCCAGGCTGGATCAAACCCTGGTGATGCTGCAGAGTCTCAACCTCAATCAAGTCATGTGGTTCATGCTGGACCAAACCTTGAACACATGGACTCAGAGGCCACTGATGCTTCAACTCAACAAAACCCTGAGCAAATGGATGAAGAGTTTACCACAACTGCTTATCCAAATGTTCAGGAGAACCTTAAACTCCCAACTGAAGATCAAGTGATTATCGAAGAACCTGCAAGCTCCACTGGAACCCTGTCTTCTCTACAAAATCTTGACAAGGAACTTAGCGTCACCAATAAGTTCTTCATAGAGAAGCCACAGGAAAAAGAACCTAAGAAAAAAATACTGAATCAGAGGTCCAGTCAATGGTTACGGTTCCCATTCATTAGGACACCTCATCAGTTCCTCCAATGACCTCTCCGGTTATTGATCTCATTGTGTCACACCCAGTCTCCACAACGATTCATGCACCACTTCCAACATCAACAGCAACAACCACAGCAATCACAACAACAACATCTCTTCCACCACCACCACCACAACCACAACAAAGCACCAGAGATCCAATGTTATTGAAGCGCATCGGTGAGCTTGAACAACATATGGCGGATCTAATACAAGACAACTTAGCCTTGGAGGAAAGGTTGGACAAACATGGGACCCGGCTATACAACTTGGAGAATCTTAATATTCCCCACAAGGTGAGCCAAGCAGTTGATGAGATAGTCACTGATGCAGTAGACTGGGCAATGCAAGCTCCACTTCGAGCTCGCTTCAGGGATCTGCCCACTGTTGATATGAAGGAAATTCTTCAACAATGGATGTTTGAAGACAACTCCTACAAGGCTCATGACGTTCACAATGACTTGTATGAGGCTTTGCAGAAGTCATTGGAGCTAGATTATTCAAATCAACGTCTAGCTGATCAGGAGGAAGCTCGTAAGATGAAAAGAAAGAGACGTGAGTCACCAAGAACTCCTCATGGGTCTCCACCTTTACAGCTACCACCTCCACCTCCTCCAGTAGGTGCATCAGGTGCTCCAGGTACTTCAGGAGCATCCGGATCTTCTTAGATTCCTCTGCCTCCTCCTCCATCGACTGGTACATCAAGATCTGCTCAGCAACAGGGCGGTAAGGCTCCAAGCTCATCCAAGACTGCGGCCTCCACACATCAATCCATGGCTTAGACCACGTCTGACACTAGATACGAGTCAACTGGTTTTATGGCTACTCATGAAACATCTCCTTCAGATGATCTGATGCATGATGATTCCATTCCAGACGAATAGGTACATTTATCTGACGATGAAGACTCCGGGAATGACCACATACCAAAAGACAATGTCAGAACAGATTTGTGGAAACCACTTCCTGAAGAAGAAAGACCAACTACTCCTGAACCTACTTGGATCATTCCTTCCTCCAATGTGTCAGATGTTAAGAACAACTGGGCTTCTGCATTGGTGTCAACATATGAACCCCCTGCGGAGAACTCCTTGCTTGCTAAAACTGGAGACATGATGACTTTCATAAATTGGTACTGCCATCAAGTGAACAAGATTGTGCTTACACAAGCAAATTTCGAAGGGCAGGCTTATGAAGTTGTTAAAGCCTTCTACCTAGATGTCGTTCAACTTCAGTTTTAGATAGAGGAGTGTCATAAGATGCTCACAAATCAGGTTGACTGGATGAATCCGGAAGGAGATCAAGTCAGAATCGATGTCAACCGACCACTACCTCTTGGTGGTCCCCCAGGTCATGTCACTATTCTAACACAATTTATCTTCAATAAAGACTTGAAGTATTTGAGATATGGCAGTAAGGGAAGCAGTCCCACACTATCAATTTCCAAGATGAAGGCTGCTAGTTATCCTGACTTTGGTCTTGAACCACTGGTGGCGGAGCGAATATGGATTGATGATGTGTGTACCTATGACATAAGTGCCAAATATGGCATCTCTAACTAGTGGTTTAATCGACAGAAGTTCTATATTGACAGACATGATTCTCCGTCGCATCGTAAAGAAGTCAAAACACACATGCAGATTCTCAGTGTCGTCAGAATCAAAGCATACTCAAGATACAGGTATGACTTCTTGAGCGAAATTGTCCTCCAAAGAGCTGACTTCCAAGAACACACGATTGCTGAAAAATATTTCAAGAACCTGTATCCCAGTGACTTTGAAGACCTGAATCTGCTCCTTCTGCAAGGTCATCTCAATCATCTTCCTGGTTCAGACAAACAGATGCTATCTACTGCTGTCAAGCTATGGACCCGAAACTTAGTGATTCGACAGCGGGTTGAAGACTTTCAACTCGGCATTGAAAGCTACCAGACACAGTTGAATCTCACTAAACCAGGATGGGATGCTACAGGCTACGAGTTCAAGCATGATTATACCATCATTGAGTCTCCTCGAGCAGTAGTGTTCCCGGTAGACAACAATGACCGAAAGATCATGAGGTTCAATGAGATATACAAGTTCAGTGATGGAACGTTGACACGTATTCTGGAAGCACTGGATTACAGAGTCAAGGAATTCAAGGTCAAGCGGCTCAATCCGGGTATGAATACGCGATTCTGGACTCAAAAGGACGTGACAAGGAGCAAAGAGTTCATAACGGCTATTGAAAGGCGACTGAAGACAAGACGGATCTACCAGAACCTGGAATGCTTTGTTGGTGGACGTGTTCGTGATATTGACTACAGACTTCTTCAGAGAACGGAATGATATCGTCATTTCAGTTAAAAGGTCAATATCATGTGTATTATATTGTAAACTTTGTACATTATATAGTAGTGTGGTAATCAGTGTTATGTGTCAGTTTATGAATTTTTCATGAGTTTCTCGTTAAACTCCAAATTATTTATAAACTCATCATAACTGACACTAACAGGCTCCCTCACTAATTGAGGGGGAGCATATATATAGGTTCCAATATCGGCTTGTATTTAATCAGACCACATTTTCTCCCACATTTTTCTAACATATTTAAATCAATTGAGATCCTAAATCTCAAAGGGTTTGAAATTTTTGATCAGGGGAGAGAATGTGATTTAAATATTAAATCTGATAATAATGTGATATATTAAGACTCAAGCAGGTACCCCTCCCTCCATGTGTCAAACAATTTCGAATATCGACGCACTTGTTGAGGGGGAGCGTTTCTAAATAATCAAAACAATCAAGGTACAATGGCTTTGATATCTATATCACAAGTACCTTGGTTGATTTTTCAACTGGTTTTATGGCAAAGTGAACTGTACCAAAAGACCGACCTTGTACTTACTTTATCAGAGTTATAAGGATGGTATGGTTAGGTACATGTTCCTATGATCCCGCCAGAGCCAGAGGGATATACACAGGGACAATCCACTAGTTAGTGTAGAAGTCCTTAGGTATGATTACAAAATGAGTAATGTGAGAATAAGGGAATAGTGCGGACTGAGATAGAGCTAGTACTGGAGCATACCCAACAAGGTACTATTAATGAAGTATCGGTAAGCACTGAAGGGGTTAAAGAATGAAAAAGAAATGTTAAGATAAAGGGTGAAAAGAAAGCATCCATCCTTAAAACATTAGGCAGAAACCGGGTCACTACATATGCTTTCAGAATCACATGGTTGATTGCTGACATTGAAGACAAGTATCATGGACCCAGTGATACGCTGCACAACCCTCTCTAGCTACACAAGATCCCTTAAAGGATTCTTGTTTCATTTCTCACGGAGATCAATACATTTATATCGTCTCTCTCACTCCGAGTTAGACGATATTGAAAAGGTGGCAGTCTGCTCCAGCCTCCGACTACTAAAAACCAAAAGTGCACTATAGAGTCTAGAGCCATGAGATCATCCATAAATCTCATTAAGACACTAATACAAACTATGCTTGCTCATCACACACTGTGATAACAAGTAAGATCTTAAGAGTCCTACGCATTATCCTCGTGGTATTGCCAGAACATCCGAGTGATACGAAAGTACTCACAATGAAGATGGAAATCCTTCTAGAGCCAACATCAAACAAGCTCTTGGTAGGTGACATGTGAGATCCATTATGGATCAAACTTGTGACAAATGGAAAGCAACGATGGTGCGATTCTTTATGAATCAAACTTGTTCCAGGCAGTGAATTGACGAATAGTTTTCGGAAAACCTTTCGATGTGCTCAACAACTGATTTTCGAACACATTGACTGTGTATATCTTTCAAAACAAATGTGTTTCTGATGAAATTTGATTTTATGTTATTAAACCTTCGATGTGTCACAAAAAATCTTTTCTGAGTGACACGCGACTGACCTTCAAATTAATTTCTCATTAATCAGTGGATTTTTAATTCACTGGTTCACTCACTCCGTGCTTTGTCTACTTTGAGACGCTCCGATTTGAGAACGGCTAGCGCAACCGCGAAACCCTGTCAAGGAGATTCTTCGGAAGTCTACCTGATCACAGACAGTATTTATACTGATAGTCGGGGAACCATGGTTCTTGCAACCTTATTCAACGAAAGTAAACAAAGACACTTTCGTTTGTTTGTTACTAACATATATTTGCAAGAATCCCTGACGGTAGTAGCTACTGGCAAGAGACATGTCAATTCACAACCCCATGCTCACACTTAATATTCCTAATCAAAGACATCATGATAACCGAAAGACCTACAACACAGCTTCCGCAACTCTGATGTGTGCTATCAAAATCCAGAAAAGTGTGAGCATGCCGGTCCGATGATCACAACATTGCATAGAGGCAATACTACAACAAGGATGATTAAGAGATTTATTGTGGATGATGATCTCAAAGAAAGCTCAAAGATCACACAAGTCAAAGGAACTAAGTTCAAAGATCACTACATTATGTACAAAGAGATCAATGCATAAAGAATCAAAGACTACGAGCGGAACACAAGATCAAGATTGTTGAGCTTAATTTAGTATTTTCTGGGGTGACCTCCCTTAGGGGGAGATTGTTAGATATTAAAAAAAGACTCGGTCACCCCGTGTATTTTACCGTTTATTTTTGTTCGTAGTTAAGTAATTAATGTATAACATTCGGTAATGGGTCGGGTATTAAACCCAACATGTAAGCTCACTACCAAGGCCTTAAGGCCGGTTTTGTTGTCACTATATAAGCCTCTTCCATGCCATGAAAGAGGTGAGTTAGTCATTTACATAATACAAGTTCATTTTCTCTCTCTAGAAAGTTCTCTCTCACTTTCTCACTCTAGAACTTGGCTAATCCACTAGTCATCTAATTGTGTTATGATTTCCAATATCCTACAGTATCTAACCAACACTCCTATAGCTTTAATGTTGAGGATGACCACAAGACTTTAGATGTAGCAATGAAGTCCTAGGATGTTGCTTTCTGGAAAGAAGCAATTAATGATGAGATGGATTACATCATGGGCAACAACACTTGGGTGTTGGTTGATCTACCTCCAAGTTGCAAATGGATCTTTCAAAAGAAAACTGAAGGTAGATGGAACTATTGAAAAGTTCAAGGCTAGACTAGTCATTCAGGGCTTTAGAAAAAAGTCAGGGATAAACTACTTTGATACTTATGCTCTAGTGGCACGTATCAGTACCATAAGACTGCTGATTGCTTTGGCATCAATTCATAATCTGATTATTCATCAGATGGATGTGAAGACAACATTCTTAAATGGTAGGGGTGTCAAATGGGGTGACCCGACATGACCCAAACCCGATAACACCTTATAGGGTCGGGTTGTATCGGGTCCAACTTAGCTTATCGGGTTTATCGGGTCAACCCGATAGACCCGATAAGCTAATAGGGTCGGGTTAGGGTCTTAATTAAATTCTTATCGGGTTATCGGGACAACCCGATAAGATATAATGACATATTAACAAATTTTTAATCTTTGAAGAAAAGCCTTTTTTTATTAACATAATATACTTTTTTTGCCTTGCATACAACACTTCCCATTATTTGTTGCACTCTGTTTGATAGCAATGAAGCACAAATGTATAAACTGCATTTAAAATCATGTTCAACTGTTGTCTAGTGTTGGTGATCACCACAAAAGCAAAAAAATTGGTTATATCTTAATGACAATATCAATATATATTTACAAGTCAAATGACACAAATGGGATGTAAGTTACGGACTGTTGATAAGCTTATGCCAAACTTCATGTCTTCTACACTATGGTGATCAGCTTTTACATCATGTAACAACAGAATGTAAGAACATGGTTCATATAGTTGTTTTCAACCCGAAACCTGATAACCTGATATTTTATAGGGTCGGGTTAAGGTTAATATTCAGGACGCCAAAACCCGAATCAACCCGACATAATCAACCCAATAACCCGACAACCCGACCCGATAACACCCCTATTAAATGGTGAATTGGATGAGGAGGTTTATATAAACCAACCTCATAGCTTCATCATGCCTGGTAATGAAGACAAGGTGTGCAAACTGATTAAGTATTTATATAGACTGAAGCAGGCACCTAAGCAATGGCATCAAATGTTTGATGAAGTGGTTTTATCTAATGGTTATTTACTTAACCAATCTGACAAATGTATATATAGCAAATTTGATGAATCTGGTAAAAGAGTCATCATTTGTCTATATGTTAATGAAATGATGATCTTTGGTACTGACTAAGTTAAGGTTGCCTTGATAAAGGAATTCTTGTCATCAAGGTTCTCCATGAAGGACATAGAGGAGGCTGATGTTATCCTTGGTATAAGGATTAACCATGAAAGTAATAGAATAGCAATTTCCCAGTCTCATTATATTGAGAAGGTACAAAAGAAATTCAGTTACTTTGATTGTACTCTAGTGAGTACTCCTCTAGATACAAGTGAGAAGCTGATGCCTAATAATGGTCAGGCTGTATCTCAACTTGAGTATTCTAGGGTGATTGGCTGCCTGATGTATGCCATGACTTGTACTAGGCTTGATATTGCTTTTGCAGTGGGTAAACTGGGTAGGTATACTAGTAATCCTATTATTCATCACTAGAAAGCAATTCAGAGGGTACATAAGTATTTGAAGAAAACTATAGATTATAGTTTGACATATACTGGTTATCCTTCAGTCTTAGAAGGATATACTGATACAAGTTGGATCAACAATATTGAATACAATTCGTCTACCAGTGGCAATTTCTTGGGCATCCACGAAGCAAACTTGCATCACCGGCTCAACAATAAAATATGAATTTATGGCTTTAGCAACTGCTGGTAAGGAAGCAGAATGGCTGAGAAACCTGATCCTTGAGATTCCATTGTGGTCCAAACCTATAGCACATATTTTTATCCGCTGTGATAGTGCCGCTACATTGGCAAAGGCTTAGAGCCAAATGTACAACAGGAAGTCTAGACACTTAGGTGTCAGGTATAGCATAAACCTCACTATATTGATTTTGGCTACATGTTCTTCAACATCCTAAAAAGAAAATGTAGCCAAAAGTCCCCTTATCACTTTTCATCCTGACTGATGTGGGATGGAAAAGAAAAACAATAAAATAACCCGTTCCAATGTTTTTTTTAACTATTTACAGAATAATATTATGTCGCTTCTATATGTAAACCAAACGAAAGAAAATCATGAGACCTCATGTCAATTAACCAATAGACTATGAATAAAGAGAAACCTCATATATGAATGTTGAGGTTTTGCCCCTTCATGGAGCTTTGGACCTTTGGCTCTTACAACATTTATGAATTGGATATGGACACATGGCTTGTATAGTGTCAGGAGCGTTTAAGTGTTTGAAAACTTGTGTGTATTTTATCTTCAGGTATTCAAATGTGTTGAAGGGTTCAATTCTTATAACACCCTGATTCTCGAATATTTGAACGTGTAATGTACTAAGATAGAAATTCAATCCTCAGGATATTTTCGTTTATGCAAATGTTTTGTTTTATGTTTAATTTAATGCAAAAGGAATTGTACTAAATTGGGGAGGATTGTTAAAAATTTAGTGCAATTGTGGGAATCGGGTCATACTTGAAAATGGGTTTGGAGGTACGGAGTGTACACCCATCAAGCCACTGATTCTCCCTGACTCTTTTAGTGGTTAGCTTAATGGCTATTAAATGGGCGGTTTCAACGTTATATGTTTGTAACCACCTTGACCTATTAAACGGGCGGTTTCAACATTAAATATTTGTAACCACCTTGCTTATTAAATGGGCGGTTTGAACATCAAATGTTTGTAACCACCTTAATCTATTAAATGAGTGGTTTCAAGTTTGACTTAATGACTATGATTAGGCTGGACGGAGTGGAGGTGGGTTTGGCAAACTCACCTAGGTGAGTTTCCAACTCACGCGCGAGTTGCCATGCCACCCTCCAAACTCACTTTGCCACATTGGATTTGTTTGGTGAGTTAACACCGAAAAAACCCACCTTTTGGTGAGTTTCTCACCTCACGGTGAGTTTTATTTGTGGGCCCCTTTCTTTTTTATTAAGTGTATTTTAATTGGTTATGAGTGTGTGTGGATATTTAGTGGGTATATTTTATATAAAGTGGGTATTTTAATGAAAGGTGAGTTTTAGTGGTAAGGTGAATTCTTATTACGGTTGAAAAGTGAGTTATAAGGTGAGTTTTATTTGAAGAAAGAAAGCTGATGTGACGCTGACGTGTTAGGTAAGTTTTGCCTCATCACTCCATCCAGCCTTATGGTCATGTAACCACTAATGAATTTATGAACGAGGTTATGAGATTAATTGGCCGATTAATCCTCATAACTCTTTTTGTCCAGGAGTTACAACTCTTTTGATTATGAGTTTTCATCCTTATAAATAGAGATGGACACTTGTATGAAAAAACACATAGAAACATAAACACTTAAAGGCGAAAGGGTTCTAGAATTGTGTTTAATTCAAAAACATAACATTTGGTCTTATCCCAAAGAGATATTCGTGATACCCAAACATTATGGTCGAATAGTTTCTTTTGGAAAATGATTACACGATTTCATTTGATATTCGGTTATCATTGATTATCTTTATCTTTTTCTGAGAACTACACAACCAACATAAACTATATTACCATTCTCAATTATTGGTGGTGGTTATTTCCCATGTTTTGTTATACCGGCTTGTGATTCAAAGTGTGGCAATTGTTGTTTTATAAGACAAAATCCAATGTTGCATTATTATACAATTCCTAATGATGAAGCCGATACCTTGACACTTATTTTTTATATAATAAAGCAAAATGTTAAGTGAGACTTTCATATTTCAAATAAAAAGAATGTTTTCTTATTATGTAACATTCTTATAATTATTATTTTTAATTTTAATATTTTTTTATTAAAAAGTCTAAATATTTCTTGATTTATCGAAAAATTGATACAAATTCGTTTTCCAGTTCAAATATAAAACAAATTGAAAATAGACATATACTCGATATTTAATACGAGTACCTAATAATTTTAGACTATTGTAAAATTGAAAAAAAAAAAACACGCTCCAATCCTCGTACCAAATAGGATCTTATATTTCATATATGTTCTCTCAGGTCTCCTGCGAATCCTTGTCTAAGCAACCACCACTATCAACCTTTAGCTAGCCACCATCGTTGTTCACATGTAAAGATCTAGTCCAACGAATCAACATTTAAGTTTGAGGAAAATCGGTTAATCTAAGACTATGTTTAAATTCATACATCATGGAACATCCTATCAAGTTAGGTATGGTTAATCTAAAACCGGGTTTTGTTGATTGTTATTATTTGTTGGTATGTTAGTTTAAAGTTAATTAATCTTTTGTGCTATTGTTAGGTGTCAAAGGTTAATAAGGCGAGTGAAAATAAATAATTGGTTATGCGATTAATATTGGATTTGGTAATAAAGGTTGTAATTGAATTGACTGTGTGTCTGTCTTTTGTAGAGTAAACTTAAAAGCATAGGGACCAGACTCGGATCTTCTCGAGAATTTGACGCCTGCTGTCAGGAAGCGAGTAGATGTCTTGAGAGACATTCAGGTAAAGGATGTTATTGTCTTATTCGATGTTTCTGAATTCTGAATTGATGTATGAAGTTATTATATGATGCTGTTGCTCTGTAATTGGTTTATGGTGTCCCGAGACTGTGATTGTAGCATCTTATATTATGAGATTGGGTAGTTGTTTCGGAAAGTAGAACTTAGAGGGCTCTTGACGTAATCTATTGGTTAACTGACATGGGTTCTCATGATTTTTTTTTCGTTTGGTTTGCATATAGAAGCGACATAGTATTATTCTATAAATAGTTAAAAAGAAAAACATTGGAACGGGTTATTTTATTGTTTTTCTTTTCCATCCCACATCGGTCAGGATGGAAAGTGATAAGGGGACTTTTGGCTACATTTTCCTTTTAGGATGTTGAAGAACATGTAGCCAAAATCAATGTAGTGAGGTTTGTGCTTTCCGAAACTAAAACTTACTTTCTGCATAGGTATAATATATTCAAGAATATGTCTCTTTCTAATAACCGCGGAACTATGTGACACTACTTCTTGAGGCTGAAAGACACGTTTACAGACCTCTGGTTGTCCATATTTTGAATTTTCTTATACATTTTTTAATTGTTATATATTATTTCAAGAAGTTTAACATGGCAATATTAATATAATTGGTTTACAAATTTTGTCTCAAGAGGAGTATCCACTAAAAGTACAAGCGTTTCTAACTATGTTTTCACTAGGCCATTAATTGGGTATTTTGAATTTCTTCACGTGACACAGTTTATGCTCATTACACACGCTTCTTCTTCTTCTTATTCTTCTTTTGTTAACTTAATTATAATATTTGTTACTCTGTATCATATAATATACCTTCATCAGCTAGCACATGACTTAGGTGCATCACCAATATAGGTAGTTAACAGTGGTACTGTGAAGTTCTGTCAAAATGTTATTTTATGTCAAACTAAAAAAAGTAAGTCCGCCCAACTTTGAATCTTTGTATGTTATTGCCCTTCTGAATTCTGGTTTCATATTTTTATCGTGGTGTGCTCAATTGGGACATTTTAATGTTGTTTTACATAATTTATATGGCTTCTGATAAAAGTAATCAAGTTATGCTATTGCAATTAACCTCTCTTTCTGAAGTCACACGTGATACCATGGATATTTTGTGGGCGATATATGTGCTAATTACTCCAAGATCGTATATATAATGTGGTCACTGACTTGCTGCAAGTTACCAACGTTAGTTAAAAAAAAAGACAAAATGAAAATTAGTTGATCGTGGAATCCTATATATGTGCGATCCTAATTCACCAGAATTCGATCAGATGGTGAATTCTTTTGTAGCCGAGAAAGCAACCATTGATCGACGGTAAGTTTTATTCTGAGTGTTTGTGGCTATGATATGTATTGCGTTCTGTTTTTTTAAGGGACTTTGATTGATAATTAGGGCTTACCTCTCTCGCTTTTTAAATGCGTTCTAGGGTTTCATATGAACTTGTTTTTTTTATGGAATTGTAATTCAGCGTTTTTCGTGAATTTGATTCTTATTACGTGATGTAATTTGTGATATAATGTGTTCAAAATAGCATTTAGTGCGTTAGGGTTTCAAATGCTTATGAACTCATGGCGTGTTTGAATTATGTTATGATATTGTATGAGCTCATAAGTGTTGATGATTTTGTTAGCGTAACTGCCATTTGAGTTAAACTAGGTCTCGAACTCGCGTTTTTAAGTGACTCGGGACTTTGCCTACTAAAACTGATTTCAGCATTGTGTTTAAGTAATGCATTGAGGCATATATATCATGCATTTATAATCGACCGTTTCATGTACCTTTACAACGTTACACAAGGTTAAAATAGTAATTTAACGTCATTGATATCGTAATCCATGACATTTACCAAACAGTTTATATTTGTTCTGAAGCAAGTTAATACAGAGCTTTAGAATCATTCAGATTGCTAAGTGTTTCATTGCTAAATCATTTTATTTTATCAATCAGCCCCTCACTTATTTTGGCGTTGTGCTAACAATCATGGATTATATATTTGGGTGTAGGAAAACTCGAATCACTTGTAGTATTTAAATAAAACTATTATTTAAAGCAATATGTTTTATAACAAAATGTGTCACCCTTGCGGTGTAAGCAAACTTAGATTTAGTTTAATATTAACTAAATCTCTAACGTTTAATAGCCATGACCTTTGTGGGGATAACACATTAGGTGTGATCAAGATAAGTTTAACATGAGCTAAGCATGTATCTTCTTAAACAACA
>BQNB010056270.1:0-37440 GCA_026074375.1 Tanacetum coccineum | reverse complement strand
TTGCATAATATTGATGCTTGATGAATAAAATATAAAGCAAGTATAAGTAAGGGTTAGGAAGATTTAACCAAGTCACAAGTATTTATAGTGGTTCGGCTACAAGGACAGCTTCCTTGCCCTACTCCACTCCCCGAGTCACCTACTCAAGAGTTTGTAAACACTAGTCACCACACTTCTTTAACCGGCGGAAAAGCCTTACAACGTTGCTTACACCTTTAACGATACAAAGCTAAATACCAGATTCTTCACACGGTAGAATTAACCCAACAACACTACACTTGATTTACAAAGATGATGAATAGATCTACAACTACTAAATGATGTACAAGATTCAGCAATGTAAACTTGAAGAGGCTATGGAGATGCGAAACAAGATTCTTGGAACTTGATCGTCTTAAAAGGGGTGTTTGGCAATTTCTTCTTTGCAGGAATTTACCTACAAAATGTTAAAAGAAACTATGTAAGAATAGAGAGAATGACCAGTAGATTAGAGAATTTATGCTTAGAGGGTTAATTAAAGCATGAGAAATGACTTGGTATTTATAGCCAAAAATTCTACTATAAGCCAGTTCTGCTGGTTCTATTGCATAACAGAACCGGCTAGTATATATCAATAGAACCGGCGCACAATTTCAAAATCTAAAATTTGATTTGCAAAAACTTAAGAGATCATGTGTAATCTTGTAAGATTATTCTAAGATTTGCTGCAAATGATGATGTCATCTATGACGTAGACAATGGTTTGCATAATTTACTTGTAAATCAATGTAATGCTAAAAATAGAAAAATATGTTTATGTGTGGTATGTGCGTAATTACACATACCTTTTACCATGAAAAACGACCAAAAATGACCAAAAACATGTGAAAAATACAATGTATACGTTTGTTTTGTGATTTGTGTCTTGCAGGTACGGATATTTATCAAAAAGGACAAAACCAGACACAAGAATGAAAGAGCGTGAAAAGCCGAGGCCAAGAATGTGCATTTATCAAAAGAAAACCCAAGACAAACTCTTAAACCATAAAAATTCCAAAAAAACCTTCAAGAAAATAACACCGTTAGTCCTTAATTTATAAACAGGACTAACGGTCGTTAACCTTTTACAAACGAAACCTAAATAATTGATAGTTGACACTTAACAAATGTTAACTTTAAAAGTTAACAAGTGTTAAGTGTTATATTTAACACATAAACTTATACCACCGGCCCAATACACAGCCTAAGTCAACATTTATTAAAAGTTGGTCAAACAAAAAGTAACAGGATTTGGGCGCCAAAGAATTACTGTTCATTCATCGGTTTCAATTCACCTTCAGTGTAAAACGAGAACAGGGTAAAATTTCCAAGTGGTTACACGTCTCTATCTATCTCACACGCTCCTCTCATTCACACGAAAAGAGCATGACTACTCTTCTAGAAGTACCACGCTGGCAATCCGTGTGAGGGTATCATCAAATCAAGGGCCAGGATTAATTCTCAATGATTAAAGATGGATTGGACAGCTGAGATTATTTCTTGGGGATCAATCATTGATTCTACACACAAAAGAAGCACACTCAAGACCTCAGCTCTTCTTCTACAAGTCTATAAATAGTCATTAGTCTAGTGATAGGAAATTGTTCCCAATTTTGCATTTAAATTGGTGTTCCACTTTATTTACTTGTCATTTTAATACAGTCATTTACTTTCCACTGTCATTTACTTACTTGTATTGTAATCCTTTTTATCAATCAATAAAATCCCAAAAAATTTGTATTCATGTTTTGTATCACTAAAGTATAATTCATTACTTAAATTTGTTCTCTCGATCTTTATTGAGCCTTTACAAAGTTTGTTTGAGCTTATTGTTTGATTTATAAGCTGCTTTTGGAATTGGAAGTTGAAGCATTTGGTTTTGAATATTGGTATTGGAATAAGTTGCTTTAAATGGTTGAATTGGTTTTGAAAGATGGATTCTTAAGTGATTAGGGGTTTAGGATTAGATTTTCGGTCTCATAAGTGTTTGGACCTTGTTGTACGTACAGTTCAATTTTTAGTCATATCTTGCATTTGCTTAATTCTGCTTATTGAAATGCTCATTTTCTGCTTTTATGTACTTTTTATTACTTGTCTAAGTGTTTTGTTCATCTGTTTTTTGCTTTGTGATGATTAGATCTCTCATTTCTAAGTATTTGTCTAAAATTGATAAAAATCAAGAAATATTTAGCATAGTTGGTTTGCTTATTGCTTGAGCTTATTCAGTTGTTTAGATTTACTCATTAGGTTCATATTTAGCTTATTAATATCTGGTCTTAAGGTTTTATGGACTGAATTTGTGACTTGATGGTTTAAATTTGAGCTTAAAAGGTTTTAAAGAGTGTTTGGAATAGAGTAGTACTAACTACTTGTTAGTACTGCTAGGTGTTTTTGACCATTTGGATACTTTTGATTAATTATAGAAGCTAATCGGATATGTTTTTATCAAGTTTCAAGTAAGATTTCATTGAAAAACAAGTTTTCATACATAAATTTCACCTCTGTGGTGTACAAAACAGTCAAAGCATTGATTCATTTGGTTTAGAGTCTTAAGTCTTATAAGCTGTGTTTACATGTTCAATTCATACTCCTATACAAGTTTGATATCTGGTCTTAAAGACATGCAATGGTTCTAAGTTTTTACCATTTTTACCCATTATTAGTCAAAACTGTCTTCAATTTAGTCCAATGTCCTAATTTTGATTTCAAATTCAGTTAGGTTAGAAGGTGTTTTAAGTTCTGGATTTTTGTGCACAAGTAGATTAGGTAGTAGTCTTTAAGAATTTAAGCTTGTTTTGAAGTTTAAAGTTCACTAGCTTATCTAAATTTGAGCTTAAAACTAGCCGTTTAGTCTTATGAAAACTGTCTTTTAGTGTCTGCTGTCCTTTAGCTTTTTAGTGCTCTTTAGCTTAATGTCTTTGCTTATTGTTGATCCTTAGTGCTTATTAGGTGTTAGTTAAGATCTATTTTTAGTTAATCTGTCTTTTAGGTTAGCTTATTATAGCTTTTTAAGTCTAAACAGTTAGGTCATATGTCAAGTTTTAAAAAGCATAATCTGACACTTTTTAGTATGCTTATTTCTAGCTTATTTAGGGTACTTGTTTTCACTCATTAGTTGTTATTAGGTTTAGGGCTTAAGCTGTTTATGCTTATATAGTTTCTTTAGCTTATTAAGTCAAAAATTTTAATCAAGTTTTAGTTAGAAGGTCAAGTTAGCTTTTAAGCTAACTCTCTCTTTTACAAATAGTTCTTCTAGCTTATTTTTTAGCTTTGTCCAAAAGTCCTTTTACTAAAATTGCTTATTTTTTTAGTCTTTAGCTTATTTAAAAAAAAAAAAAAAATAAAAATGTTTTCAAAAACGAATGCATGGGGTCGAACCATGATCTCTCCTTGACAACATAGTCTTGGACATCTAACATAACAAAACTTGCTTGGGTCTTTTATTAGGCATTCTCTTTATTAATTTTTATGTTTTTTTTTTAGTTTAGCTTATAGAGATTTTTGTTATTTTTGGTATTTGTTAAGCATTTATAGATTTTATTTTTATAGATATATATTGTTTGAAGTATTTTACATTTTTTCAAATTTTTATAATTTAGTTTACTATTTTTTATACATTTTCTAGATTAAAATCATTTTTAATTCATAATAAATAAAATAAAAAGCAAAAAAATATAATTCTTTTTCTGAAAATTATTTTTAGTCAATTAGGATTTATTAAAATTAAATTTGCGTTCGTAGGGGTTAAATTTGTTTTAGTTGCTTAAATGTCGCGTTTTATTAATTCCCGTTTACGTTTTCGTGTTTTATTTCTTAAGTTCTTTAAATGCTTTTCTTGTTTACTTGTTTTTACATGTTTAATTCATTTTCATTAGTAGAGTTAGAAATCAAAATCAAATTCTTTTAAACCATTCAAAACTCACGATCACGAACCTAACCGATTCTCAATTCACACTTCGTCGAGGGAAAACGACCCGGGAGGTTTTTGAGACTACTTTGGTTAAAAGTTTGTTTCTCAAACCCAACGGAAAATACTTACTATACTATAATTGTTTACATCCTAATATACTTATATATATATAGTGTGTTTGGACGGATCATTTTTTGGCGCCGTTGCCGGGGAGGTGTGTTACGATTATCGTGTTTCGTTCGAAGATTAGTGTTTTGAAGAACCTTCCTCGTGAAGTTATTTTCCGTTTGTAAAAATTTTCTTCTAATATTAATATAAAAAATCTAAAAATATTTTCTTTCTTATTTTAATTTCTTTTTCCTTAGTTTATTTAAAAATCTAAAATATTCTTTATCTCTAAATCCGTTTAATTCTTTCTTCTTTCTCTATAATGTTTAATGCCTAATAACGTCATATTAACTAGTTGCTAGGTGTGGAAGGTCCTTTAGCGGTTTGATTGTC
The DNA here is from genome assembly GCA_026074375.1 of Tanacetum coccineum. Lineage (NCBI taxonomy): Eukaryota > Viridiplantae > Streptophyta > Magnoliopsida > Asterales > Asteraceae > Tanacetum > Tanacetum coccineum. The sequence goes on along the minus strand of BQNB010056270.1, from coordinate 33,011 downwards.
GCATGTATTGTAAAGGTGTGGAATATGCGTATGGAGGAATTTGTTTTATTGTAAGTATGATACAAATACGAATTCTCTCTATTTTGACTATTCTCCACAACAGTGAGACGAATATTGTGATTTTATGTGGTACGATGCTATTTTGGTTTACGAATGTCACCTCTGGTTTGTTTGTTTACAATAGACAGTGTTTTAAATAAAACTTCGATAATATTTTCACTACTTCACCAAAATTTTCACAACAAGATCTTTGTTGTGAAAATTGCGAGGGTTCATGAGAATTTTCAGTGTAAACGTTCGACCAAAATTTCTATGATAATCATTGCTTAATTTAATTTTTTCGGTTTTGACCATTCCAACCCGAGTTCCGTATTCATCAATTTCCAAAAGAAATGATTAAAGAAAATTTTGCAAGGCCTCGAGAAAACTTAATGGAAATATTTCAAACTTTTTAAGACATTTGATCATATACCGCGAAGAAAAACCAATGGCTTTCTAGTTAGCTAAGGATAAATTCCTTAAAATTAAGCAAGCTATTGAAGAAGAGCAAAATCAACCAGAGGATATACAAGAATTGATGCTTAAACTTCTTAACGATTTGAAAATTTGTGATGGAATCCTGCTGAAACAAGAAGAGCAGGCAGTTCAGGAAGAACAGGAGGAGCAGGCAGCTCAAAGTTTTATTCTAAATTGGAATTTTCCTATGATTGACGATGATGATGATGAGCATACTATTTTATATAGATCGTCTAAAGCAATCACACCCGACTTACCAACCGAGGAACCCGATAACTCTCTAAGTATGAGGGACGAGCATCCTAACACTATTCCGGAAACGGAATCGGACGAAGTAATAAAGTCTAGTGTTGAGAACCTTGTCCCAACCCCAAGTGAGTCCGAGGTTACTTCCGATAATGAAAGTGAGTATGATTTGCCCCTTAATGATAAATCTTCTCCGACTTTTACAATTTTCTCTAATCCTCTCTTTGATTCAAATGATGATTTTTCCTCTAGTGATGACGAGTCATTTTCCGAGGAGGACGTTCCAATGGAAGAATTTAAAATTTATTCCAATCCTCTTTTTGATCTTGATGAAGAAATCATTTCTAGTGAGGAAAATTCGATTTCTAATGAGGTATTAGATGAAATCAATTCAATTCCACCGGGAATGAATGATTGCTTTAATGCCAAATCCGATCTTATAGAATCTTTGCTTAATCGAGATACTTTGATCGATTCTCTTCTTGATGAGTTTGTCGGTAAACTCACCCTTCTCAAACCAATTTCACCAGAAATTGATGATTCTGATTTTGATCCGGAGGGTGAAATTCATCTTATTGAGAGATTGCTTTACAATAATTCATCTTCTCGCCCTCCGGAAGATCTTACTATCGAGTCTTTCTCTCCATCTCCTATCCCCGTTGAGGAGATCGACATATTTCTTGCTTCAGATAATTCAACACCACTGGGTGTTGAAAGCGATTATGACTCGAAAGGGGACATTCTTTTTCTTAAAGAATTGCTTAATGATGACCTTGTTCCCCTTTCCAAGTATAATCATTTTACCTTTGACGTTGAGCTTGATACGCCTGTGAAGAACGATTTTGATGAGCTAAACGAAGATGAATGTTTTGACCCAGGGGGAGGTGAGATTGATGTTTTTGCAAATGTTGAAGATGACGATTACTTTCCCTTTACATAGTCATTTGAATTTTTCGACCATTTCTCACTTACCCTGGGTTTCTCTTTACTTCTCTCACAGGAGTGATGACACCTTTTTTTACCGGCATCTCATTAGAGCGGTGGATTATCGGTTGGACTTTCATGTGCTTTGAATTTATCCAAAAATTAATGGATGCCGATTGAGATATTCTCTTCCATTGCTCCCATGGACAACTTAATTTCGGGGTCGGTCAGCTCGTGACTCGGTTGACAAAAACAAGGTTTTCTATCTTCTGATCTATTTTCTAAATTGATTGAGGAGGCTGCCTCTTCTTCTCGTGTTCATGATTTTGTGTTTATGTTCAGGATTGCCGGATTTGAAGATCTCGTGTCGGGTTTTGACATTGTCACTCGATCTTCAATCATTCGAATGTTAATTATTGGGAATCTGATATCTAAATTTATCGGACTAAGTTTATTCTATTAGATACTTAATAAAGCTTTAGTTTGGTAGAGACCCCTTTATATCAAGATTATGCATTGAAATTAGTATGGGGGTATCAATATCACATTGAGGACGGTTTATTTGTATTAACATTTTCATTGTTGTAGAATCTTCTAAGCCAAATTTCTTAAGCATTTTTTAATATGTTTAGATTGATTAAAGAAGATACCGTCTTCCATTTGTTTTATTTGTAATCCAAGGAAGAAGTTAAGTTCACCCATCATGCTCATCTCGAACTCGTCATGCATGATTTGGCAAATTCATCACACATGTATTGACAAGTCAAACTGAATATAATGTCATCGACATATATTTGAACAATGATGAGATTTGAACTTTTCTTCTTAGTAAAAAGTGTGTTATCTAACATTCTCATTTTGTACTCATGTTTAATAAGAAAAACTTTTAATCTGTCATACCAAGCTTTGGGTGCTTGTTTAAGACCATATAAAGCTTTCTTGAGTTTATAAACATGATATGTTTTTTCAAAATTAATGAATCCTGAAGGTTGTGCCACGTATACCTCCTCATTGATAAAGCCGTTCAGGAATGCACTTTTTACGTCCATTTGGAATAGTTTAAAATCTAAAGCACAAGCATAAGCTAATAGGATTCTAATAGACTCTAATCTAGCAACTGGGGCATAAGTTTCATCATAATCGATGCCCTCTTGTTGATTATAACCTTGGGCGACTAACCTAGCCTTATTTCGAGAAACAACACCGTTCTCGTCTAATTTATTTCTAAATACCCACTTAGTTCCTATGATTGTCATATTCTTAGGTTGTGGTACTAACTCCCAAACATCGTTTGCAACGAATTGATTTAATTCTTCTTGCATAGCGATTATCCAACTTTCATCCTTTAAGGCTTCATTCACATTCTTAGGTTCTATAGTTGATATAAAACAAAAGAAGTTACTTTGGTTTTGGGCTTGTGACCTAAGAGTTCTTTGATTAAGGTTTCCTATGACATTTTCTAATGGATGGTTCCTAGATTCCTTAATATTGACTACTTCGTCAATTTCTAAAGTTTCATCCTCAATGTCATTTTCTAGGTTTTTCTTTTCGGTAACCTTAATTGCTTCTTCTTCATCTAAGTCATCATCCACCAAGGGTGATGTATTAGAGGGTGGAGGAGTTTCATCGAATGTCTCGTTGAGTGATTCTTCGATTTTCATGGTGTGTTTGTTAAGGGTGATGTAGGCTTTACTATTTTGGGAGTAACCTAAAAAGACGCCTTTATATGACTTTAGGTCAAACTTAGTAAGGTAGTCTTTGGTATTTAAGATGAAGCACTTTCTTCTAAACACTCTGAAATAATCAAGAGTAGGTTTCCTACCTCTTAAGAGTTCATAAGGTGTTTTACCTAAGATGGCTCTAATTAGGATTCGGTTGAGGATGTATGTTGAAGTATATATGGCATTTCACCAAAACTTTTGTGGTAACAATTGTTCATTCAACATGGTTCTACTCATTTCTTGTAGTGTCCTATTTTTCCTTTCTACCATTTGATTGTGGAGTGCGTGGAGCCGAGAAGTTATGTGTAATACCGTTGGCATTACAAAACTCTCCAAATTGCACTTCATTATCAAATTCCCTACCGTGGTCCGTCCTAATTGACACTATTGGACATCCTAATTGGTTTTGTATTTTTCTACTAAATATTTTGAATTGATCAAAGGCTTCGTTCTTAGTCCTAAGGAATCTTGTCCATGTATACCTAAAATAGTCGTCTACTATTACTAAGGTGTAGAGGTTTCCTATGTAACTCCGTAACTCCATTAGTATCGTAAGGAATCTTGTCCATGTAGTACCTAGAATAGTTATCTACTATACTAAAGTGCAGAGGATTCCTTAAAACACCGTACGGCGAATTGACCTAAGAGATCCTATAGGAGAAGTTTCTACAGCATCATGTTCGTTTGACAACTATTATGTGTATTTTTAATTTGAAAATAATATTTATTCAAGTTTAAATTTTATAAAAACTCGATATATTGACAAATCGTACTAACGGGCAAGAACCCAGTCATGAGAAATGTAGAAGATGTAAATCCAAGAGGTCGGTACCTAAGAGCTAAGTGTCAATTAGTTTTAATTTGAATTGTCACGTTTGAAAATGGTTTGAGGTTGATTTATGAAAATAACAGGAAAATAAATTACGAAATTAAAAGTGATAGAAGTAATCAGGGAGAAAGGCGTGCTAGCCTAGCCCTACATTACCTACCTGTCTTACAACGTATGTTTCCTGTGCAATGAGTTACACCATGTAGAGGAGCGCATGCTGGAGTGGAGGAGCGAAATTGACAGACCCTCACACAAAGATAATTTAGTCATTCCTATAATTCCACCTGCCATCACGCGAATCCTCGAAAAGTCATGAAGGTAGACAACCAGGTCATCAGTGATTAATCCGACACTATCTATGAACTAGTCAAATCGAACCTATACAATAGATGCTACACCTCTTGAAAGAGTTCCATAGGGGCATTTTAAGTATAATAAGTGATATAGGCGTAACAAAGGTTAGTTTCCCACATCTAGGATAAAGGTTCCAAACCTACCCTGCTAATCCCATGTTCAATTGGTAATCTGATAACAAGATTAACATGATCTAAACCACCCGCAATACTACTAAAACCTAGGGGTACACGATAGTCAAAGGATATCTAACGAAACCTTGATCTAACAGGAAACAAACATTATAATGATAGTAAATTCATGTCTAGGCCAGCACTTAAAGTGCTTAGCCACTCATAGAAACAACACAGCAAGAATTAATAAAGGTAATCATGGATTGAGAACTCATAATTCTTACAGATACGGTTTATGAACGATAGTAAGATAAGTGTGATCTCCCTTGTACTTCTGATGGAATTCTTCGAGGTATAGAAGCCTTGGTCGCTTCTTAGAGATGTGGTGGAATGGTTGATATCGAGTTGTCTGAATGAGGCCTCTATTTATAGATTTCGAATACTTTATGGCGTAACCTTATAGGGGTTTATGCCATAAACTACTGACGCGTACTTTCCATCTTGCAAGCTTAAAGGATGTTACGACGTAGTTAAGTGTCCACGTTATGCCGTAATGCTGACTCGGATGACTCGACCTTTCATAATAATAATGTTACGATGTAAACCTTTAGTGTGGTTACGCCGTAATGTTCTTGGGTGACGTGTCTTGCCTTAAATATGTTATGGCGTAACACTGTCGTAAGGGTTACGTCATAAAGTCTCGTAAGAATCCGTGTTTTCTTCATTTTTACGTCCATTTCCCATGTTTCTTGTCACATACTTTCATTTTACATGAAAACAACAAAATAACCGTAAAAGTTTTGAATTCAAGTATTTATAAGACAATTGCAAGTATTTTTGTGGGGAAATTGACACTAAAAAGTATCAAATATTTGATGTTATCAAATATCCCCCACTTGACTAATGCTTGCCCTCAAGTAGACCTGTTAGAATAGTTTATACAAAAATTTCTCTAATTTAACTCAAAGAAATGAATCTATAAAAGACTTATGCTAAAAACATCAAAGCTGAACACCTCACGAAAAGGGGATCAAAATTCACTTAACTCTCAACTAGTCTAAGCGTTCATTTTCGAGGTGATCGCTCAACTGCACAATCATAGCATGTATTCTATCATAAGCTTGGGAAGTACACAAATCTGCACCAGTTAGAGTTAGGGTCTAAACAATTCTTAAAGGCAACATGGGTAACATAACACATGTTTATTGGGTGATATAAAGGGTTAGGATAGACATGGGATACACATTTAATTGGTGTTAAGACAAAAAAACAAAACAAATAGTCTTATATAATCTAAGGTATCCATAACCGGCTACTGTCCATCCATAGTCCAAGTCTTTAAGTGCGAAAATCCGATCATATCATCAATATGGGTTAGCTAATAATGAGAGCTTGCAGAGCATGCTAACCCATTCTTCACTAGGTGGCTTATAGTTGCACCACCTTTATAGACAACATCAGATTGCTTCATAGATTGCACCAATCCCCCAAAATTCTATCTAGGTGGGGGGGGGGGGGGGGCTTATATATCTCGCATGACCTTTTTATTTAGTTGGTTTTGTACACGTAACCAACATCAGGAGTTATATCACTAGGTGGCTTATAGTTGCACTAGCTTTTCTCTTTATTTTTACAATACTCCTGTATATAACATATCACATATCCCCCCACTTGAGATAAACAATATCAAAAGTGATAATACCGAGGGGTCTTCCATGATCATAATAATATGTCTTCAACGAAAGTGCCAATCTTCGAACCGTTTTCCTGAACCATGGACTTAGGTAAACAAAAATTTCAACACCAGGATAAATATAGACTACAGGGTTGGCTAAGGCGAAATGGTGTAACGAAACATATAATAATTGGTGAAAACATAGATTGGCTTAACAAGGGTGATCTAGGGGTATCTTGCACTAATGATGATTGCAACAAAAGGGTTTTAACACGGGAGGTCTACAAGTCAGTGTAACAAGTTGATAAACACACACATAATGGCTATTTGGGTGAATTCCTAAATGTTGCCTTCTCGAACCATCTATTCATGCTAATTAATTAAGTCTCGAAATGATGTACATGCCAAGTTCTAAAGTCTACAATACTACCGACACACTTAATATTTTGATGTATTTTTGTATAATGAGATGAAAATGGAACATTAGGCTTAAACCTCACCAAGTAATAATAAAGGGTAATGTGCATTCGGCAAAGATTAATTCTAGCTCAGTAAGAAAAACATGTCATTTTTTTAAAATTTGCACCATTTTTAAAGAAAACTAGAAAATCAAAGGCAAGAATGGGTCAAGTGGTAATTATACTCCCATCCCCCACTTGTTTTGTACAATGTCCCTATTTTACACTAAGGAAATGAAATAAACAGGAAGTAGAATTTAAATAATAAACTCCCTTGTGTAGTGCTTCTCTAAACATATGAAATGTAATATGCCGGCGAAGAAATTCAGAAAATCTCCATCTCAAGCAAGCTTATATTCCTTTGTGATCACTAAAACAAACTAACAACATAAAATCGCTCAAAAAGAAATATACAAGAAATACAAACCTAACGCACTTCATAGGAAATTTACGGTTGCCATTTAGCAATTACAACAAGCCTTATACCACTTGTTGGTCCCAAGTGGACGAGGAAGTCTCGTGGGTATTTCTTAGAGAACATCCCATAAAGTTCATATTAGATATTCAAGGTTTAGGCATGCTTAAAACTTTATTTTAAGGTTGTCTTTTAGAAAGAGGTTCGGCGTACCTCCGGTGGTTACGCGAATCATAATGGTAATTTAAAATTATAGTTTATAAGTTTAACGTGGTAACCAAATAAGGTTTACGTCATAATTGAAGGTTACAAGCGTAACCATGTATGTTACGGCCGTAGCTACTTCTTCTAAATCGAAAAAATATACACAAAAATTACCGGGTTGAGTTGTCTCGAAAGTTTGCCTCCTAACTGCTGAACCCCGCAAAAAAACGAAAACATAGCAAACCACTAATATGCGAAAAATGAAAGCTTTATTGATAAAAAGACGTTGTCTCCCGACATGCCCCGCAGCTTTTGTTTATTACGACGAGTCCCTTTAAGATATACTCGTCCTATTCAACGTGCATGCCCGTTCTTAATCCAATCCAATAACCTCCTGATCATGCATGTATTCTTTTTCCTAACTCAAGGCAACCCTGGTAGAATCACTTTTATCTTTTGGTAAGATGAGGATTCCCCTGGACTTATCTTCGTCACTAATTTTTAAAAGGGGTCCCATTGTATTATGTTGTCTTACTGTTAACCTACCAAATCTTTCTTCGGCACGGGGCATATTAAATATGGTTTTGTCATCTTTGATTTTGAACCAAAGGACTCCTTTAACCCAGTCTTCTACAATCCTAACATGCTCTTTGAAAGGTTGTCCAAATAGAACTTCGGTTAACCCTTTTTCTACAAATTCATTGATGCTTTCAAGAATGATGAAGTTAGTTAAGAACTGATATCCCCCGACAAACACATGCAAATTTCTAAAGAACCCCACCGTATTGTTCCCTGTGTATACAAGTTCATGTTTCATGATAGAGTTATAAGCTTTTCGAGACATAATGTTGAAAGGATATTGTGGCTCAATGTAAGGAGCAAAGTTCACAAACCCTATTTTGCAAGTGACTTGAAGGTTATATGGGCTATGGAGATGGGTTCTATTTCCAGTGCTTAAAAATTCAGGTTTAAAAGGAGAATGAGTTACTTCGTTGGTCAAGTCGTCGAGATCCAGGTTATCCCATACGTCATCCATCTTGACAAAGTCATCCAAACTGATGCTCGAATTACTATTGGTATTATAGAACATTCCACTAGAACTATTATTAAATCTAACTGACCCTAAGGGTGAAAGGAACATTGTATCTTGACTTTCCAAGTTAGGCAATAAATCATTATCGTTGGGGAAACTGCCTAAATCCTCATCACTTAAAAGCAACTATTCTAGGTCTCTAGGCTCATCAAACTCGTTGATTTCTGAAAAATCATTCATAACACAAACAGGTGAAATTATGGCTGGGGATTCTCTTTTATTGATGTGGAAAGTAATCTATTTATTCCCTATTTCTAAAGAGATCTTTTTACCGAAGACATCAATCCTGGCATGAGCAATAGCAAGCATAGGTCTCCTCAGGATTATTGGGACTTTATCATCCTCAATTATACCAAGAATGATGAAATCGATAGGAAATATAAATTTTTTAATTTTTATCAGCACATTTTCAACTATTCCCTTCGGCGATTGCATGGATCTATCAGCTATTTCTATAACCATATTGACTGGTTTAGGATTCCCAAGTGCCATCCGTTTAAACAAGGTAAAAGGCATAATACTGATGCTTGCCCCCAAATCGGCTAATGCATTTCTTACGGTGGTGGTGCCGATAGTGCAAGGCAGAATGAAGCTTCCTGGGTCTTTTTCTTTAAGTGGGAGTTCATTTTGAAGGATAGCAGAGCATCGGGCGTTCAATTTAACCATAGATAATTCCTTGATTTTTATTTCACGAGATACCAGTTTTTGTAGATGTTGGGTATGTTCTGTATTTACTAATGTGGTATGGATTGGTTCCCCCTCACCGTTTTCTTTAAGAATGTATCTTTTTTACCTTTTTTGAGAAAGTCTCAACCTTTAAAGTAGGTTTTTCGCTAGCAGGTTCAAGTTTAATGACACATTCCTAGTTAGTGAGATTATGAGTAGAGATTAATTGAGCGGACTATATATCATAATCTCTCATCTCTTCATCAAGTCTTTTTAGAGATCGAGTGCGCGAGCATGCATCTTTTCGAGAGGTTATTTTAGTATTTATCATGAATTCTTCATCCATTTATTAAGAACATCTTGCCTTTTGAAAGATTCCCTCAAATAGTGTTCAAATGTGTCCTTGAGGTTAGTTGGGTGAATGTTTGATTTAGGGTAGGATTTGTCGTAACTGATCTCACTAGTCCTTATACTTTTGATTTCTTCATGGTGGCTTTTATTTTCTCCTTTCGTATAAATTTTACGAACATCTATTCTGAGCTCATCCATTTTATGGTTTAGAGCTTTGAGTTTATCGGTAATAATACCGAATGGAGTTGGGGTATTTTTTTTCGCTTTCTTTATTGTTCCTTTTATGGGAGTGATCAGCCAATTCTTGAATTGATTTTAATGCCTCCGAAGCTGTAAGCCCAGGAATAAGACCATTAGAATCAACAATTCGTCTAGTCTAACCCTTTAGCCCGTTATAAAAGGTATTTACTTTTTGATGATCATTAAGATCATGAAATGGACATTTAAAGAGAAGGTCGTTATATCTTTCCCAAGTGTGAAATAATGATTCTCCATCTTCCTGCTTAAAATTACGGATTTCTCCTAATTGTTTAAATATGATGGCAGGTGGACAAAATCTTCAGATGAAGATTTGTTTTAATTCTTCCCAGTTCTTTGCATGTTCAAGAGATGTTCTGTCGAACCATCTTTTTGCTATCCCAACTAGGGTTAGAGAGAATACTCGTAAAAGAGCGGAATCATTTGCGTTGAACAAACTAGCAACTTCGAGCACTTTTTCGATATGCTCGATTGCATTCTCAGTTGAGCTTCCTGAGAAGGTAGTTTTACGTAACTCTCTTAAAAATTGTCCTTTGATTTCAAATGTAGCATCCTCGGGATTGCTTATTCTTCTGCGAGTGTTGTTAAGATTAAGAGCAAGATATTGTTCTAGTGTGAGGGTTTTGATGTCTATTTCTCTAACATCTTCAGATTCTGATTCGGATGACTCAGATTCATAAAAAGAATAGATGTTGTGAAGTGGAGCAGGCGAAGTGTCTCTCCTGGCTCAAAACTGTCTTTCAGGATTGGCAAACGGAGTAGCCATCCTGGAGTTATTACTTCTAGTTCTCATAAGGAAAAGAAATTAAAACTAAAATGTTAGCTCTTCGGCAATGGCGCCAAAAACTTGATGCGTATTTTATTTAAGTTTTAAATTTATAAAACTCGATTCACCTGACAAACGCACTAACGGGCAGAGAACCCGGTCATGAGTAGTGTAGAGATGGTAAATCCGAGGTCGTCCCAAGAGCTAAGTGTCAATTAGTTTTAATTTGAATTGTCACGTTTAAAAATAGTTTTAAGATTGATTTATGAAAATAACAGGAAAGTAAATATGTGGAAATTAAAAGAGATAGAAGTAATCAGGGAGAGAAGCATGCTAGCCTAGCCATTTCATACTCACCATTACAACTATGTTTATCTGTGCACTGTTAAAACCGTGGTTTCATAATGGTATCTAAGTCGACAGACCTGAATAGATATATTTAGCCTGTCCTATAATTCCTGCGATTCCGAATCCCTTGAAAGTCACAAAGGTAGGGCAACCAGGTCATAGTGATTAATCCCAACTATCATAAGAACTAGTCTAATAACCTACATATATTATTAACCCTCTCTGAAAGAGTTCATGTATTTTTTAAGTATATTAAGTGATAGAGGCGGTAACAAGGTTAGTTCCTACACTAGGGATAGGGTTCCAAACCTACCCTGCTAATCCCACGTTCAATTGGTAATCTAATAATAGGATTAACATGATCTCCTAACACAACCACCGCAATACCACCAAACCCCGGGGATATACGCATAGTCCAAAAGATATCCAATGAAACTCATGATACAACAGGAAACAAACAATATAAACGATATGTACATTCATGTCTCTAAGACCCTAGCACTGAAGTGCTTTAAAGCCACACCTAAGCAACAACACATCAAGCAATTAAAAAGGTATCATTCAGATTTAGAAACTCATAATTCTTACAGATACGGTTTATGAACGATAGTAAGATAAGTGTGATCTCCCTTGGACTTCTAGTGGAATTCTTTGAGGTATAGAAGCCTTGGTCGCTTCTTAGAGATTTGGTGGAATGGTTGATATTGAATAGTCTAAATGAGGCCTCTATTTACATATTTCGAATATGTTACGGTGTAACTTTTTAGAGGTTTAGGCCGTAAACTATTGACCCTAAATTTCCGTCTTGCAAGCTTAAAAGATGTTACGGCGTAATCAAGTGTCCATGTTACGTTGTAATGCTGACTCGGATGACTCAGACTTCCATAATAATAATGCTCTACCACGTAAAACCATTAGTATCTGGTATACGCCGAATAAATGTATGCAAGAGGGCTGCCCGGGTCGTTCTTCCCATGAATTAATATGTTACGCGAAGCGTCACATGTCGTATAGGGTTACGCCGTAAAGTCTCGTAAGAATCCGTATTTTCTTCATTTTTACGTCTATTTCCCATATTTCATGTCACATACTTGCATTTTACCTGAAAACAAAAAAATAATTGTAAAAGTATCGAATTCAAGTATTTATAAGACAATTACAAGTATTTTCGTGGGGAAATTGACACAAAAAGTATCAAATATTTGATGTTATCAGACTGCATTCTTAGCTTTATGACTAGCATGAGCTTGTTTTCCAATTTTACAAGCATCACAAAAGTGTTGATCAAACTTAAGCCTATGTAAGTTTCTAACTACTTTCTTAGAGGCTAACGATTGATTGAGATACATATTAGCATGACCTAATCTCCTATGCCACAAAGTGGAGTTTTCATCAATCGTTGCAAGACAAATTTTATCTTTTGGCTTATGTCCTAATTTCATTACGTATAAGCCTTTCTTCCTAATACCTCTACCTATAACCTTACCGTCCTTAGTGATTTCACTATCGTGTTTAGAGAAAGTTACTCTACATTTATTATCACATATTTGACCTACACCTAGCAAGTTAAATCTTAAGTTATCTACATGTTCTACATTATCTATATTGAGAGAGTCATTAGAAATCGTACATTTTCTAATGATGTTACCACGAAATTACTACCAAAAATGACGTGACCTCTATTGTATGCCTTGTAGGTTAAGAAGAGCTTTCGGTTACCCGTCATGTGTTTAGATGTAACACCCCCAAAATACGATACGCAGCGGAATACAACGATTGGGGTGCTACTTCATAATACATGCACACGAGTCCCAGTAAACGCTTAATAATGTGTTTATAAAACATGATTTCATTTATTAGAAAGATCAGAGTTTCATAGGTCCCAATACCATTATAGAAATTATTTCTAAAAGTCACAATACGACTTGATTTCTAAAACACTTGTTTAATTAATGACACTACTTCACCAAGACACCGTCCTTGATATCCGCGTTCCGTCCCATCCAGCCATCAACAACAATAACCTGAGATACATGCTTAAAACGTCAACAAAACGTTGAGTGAATTCATAGAGTTTACAATTAACACGTAGAACGCATATTTGGTTCCACAAAACATCAATAACGTTGCTTTGAGAGTAAGCAAGTTATAACTTTATGATTTCCAACTAAAGAGCCCGTGTACCGAAACTTAACACATTCATCCCGTAGGACGAAATCATGACCGGGAAGTATGCCACTTCCCCTAATACTAACCACAAAATGTCCGTTACAGGGTGCTCACCGTCGGATTCATACCCCGGACAGGGTTGTCAAACCCAATAGATCTATTTAATGCATTAGCGTTCACCATCAACAAGGCAATTAACGGTCACACAGTAAAAGACATATACTCAATAGTGAAAGAAATCATATTTATCATCAAAACACATTGCGTTCTCATTTTCAAAACAAGCAGGTATCCCCCTCGTGGGTTTAAAAACATTTAAAACACATAAAAGCGAGGCTATGAACTCACCTTAATAAAAAACTAATGATCAAACAATGAATTCTAGCATGAAAATCCACAAACGCGATCGCGACCTATAATTAGAGTCGCTCGATTACTATACTGATAAGTATAATCAACGATGCGTACATCGTATCAACAAAATCATATATATGGATAATATATATATATATATATATATATATATATATATATATATATATATATAAACATTAGGTTACGATCGTTCTTTTACTTACACGTTGCAACACATTATTGAAAGCTTTCTATTTTCGGAAACTTTCTATTTTTAGAAAGTTACTATTTTCGGAAGTTACCATTTTTAGTAAGTCTCGCCTTCTAATTATACTTATAATAATATTTATTTGTCTCGTCGAACTTTCGACATTCAACTTGGTTATTAATTACCCATATCGGGATTATGTCCCGTATGTTTACGAAAAGTTACTATTTTTAGAAATGTATTCATTTATATAAGTTGTTAAGTCTAAATGGTTATACTCGTATTAATAATAGCGTTCGTCATTTTTATAAACATCCGACAAGTTAGCATTAACCCGTTGACTTTCAAAAGTCAACGTTAGACTTTATTTGACTTTGACTTTATATATATAAGTAATTAAATCTGACCCGCTCCAAACGACCCGTTATATCACATTTTCATGACTCGGACTCTAAAGAGATTTTATGCAAAACGACATTCCGGACAACTTTTTAGTTTTAGCCGAGACCCGAAACTCGACAGAAAATGACCAAAATGCCCCTGCAAGTTTCTGCAGGAACTAAGACATTTTTAATAAAAACGCAGACTTTGACCTTGAGTTTTGACCCGTTATTTCTCGATTTTAAAACTAGCGAGCCTCGCGGCAAAGTAAAACGTCATTCTGAGCAACTTTCGTGTTTCGCCGGAAGGTCGAAACGGACTCGAAAGTGCTCAAAACGAGCGTTTAAATTTCTGACAGCAACTAATATATTTACAAAAGCTGTCAAAAAGTATATAAATTTCCAAACTTCAATCGGCCATAACTTCTTCGTTATTTGGAGTTACGGGATGTTCAAATTACCGAAACGTTCATAAAAATAAGCTCTATCATATTTCTTAAACAAAACTCAGATTTTACAAAATCTTGAACCTCGTTTTCCATGTCAAACTTTCTGCTCAGAATGTACACTCTACAAAAACTATTTTTGACCCAAAAATTCATTCACGGCACATCTAAAATGGCCTATATTCAATATTTAACTCGTTCAATCAATTGATAACAAAATCTAACTAGACGGCGCAAGAATCTCATGGATTTCATCACATGCAACAATTAAAAATCGATTCAATAAACGAAACAAACGAAACAAATGTAAAAGAGAATGCTCACAATGCTATACGGAGCAAGATCGGAAAAATAAAAGTGTCGGGTCGTTCTCCTTGTGTTTTATCCGCGGCTCGCACTCAACCAAACCAAACCAAAAACCTCTTTTGCTTCAATAAAACTCAACCTCACATAAACCTCATTGCATGTCTCTTTTTATTACATGGATGATCAAGTTATAACCTCCTAAGTATTATTTGGGTGCTAGAAAATCAAAACCACCAAAGGTGTTGGTGTTTGTGTTTCGTTCGAACCAAAAAGGAAGAAAAGGGGAAGAAGAAAACTAGTTTCTTTTAAATCATTATCTTTTGAAACATCATTGGAATAGTGTTTAATGGGTTTTTATTAATCAATTGGTCAAATGGTGATTGTGTTTGGGTGTGGGTACTCTGCCGAACCAAAGAGAACAAGAAAGGAAGTAAAAATAATAATTTTGTGGACTATGTGTTCTCTTATATAGTGAGTGTAGCAAATGAAAGGGTAAAAAAATAATAAATTTGAAACAACATATAATGATTACACATTGGTAAGAAAAATATTCCTTGTGTGTGTTTGCTTGCTATAGCCGACCGGCTAAGAAGCTAGGGAAGGCATGCATCATCATTTTCTTTTGTAAAAATTTATTACTTGCATTTTCCTTTATACACCTTTTAATTAAAAGTGACACTAGACATTATTTAAATGAAAAGGTTAATTAAAACGCGAGTTTTGGGCCAAAGACAAGGAACGAAGACTACAAAATTCACAAAATAATATCTTATGATCATAAAAATAATAACGAGACGCGTCGTAGATTTTTACGATGCTCGAAACGATTAACAAACGCGCGGTCAAACGGTGACTCGCGAAACGTTAAAAATAAAAATTTTAAATTTCCGTTCGTAATAAATAAGAAAATAATTATTTACGACAAATAAATTTTTTTAAATGTCGACGTTCGCTTACGAAAGCTCGTAAAATAATAATTATGACGTCGAACTCGCGATCGTCATACGCGTCGTGAAACTCGGGTTGTTACATTCCACCCACCTTAAGGGAGCGCCGTCCTCGGTGCTCGGCCTTACTCTCCCGTCTTACCTTTCTTCCGTGGCATGACGGCTTCTTATCATTGCACGTACCTCACACGTTCTTGCCCAATAAAGATGCGATTTCTACTCTTCTTGACCTTTCGGATGAGAAGTCAATCAAAATGAATGGTAATTATACCATAACAAATAAAAATGAAATTCAATCGTGTGTGCCCCTATCATAGGAGACAAAACACGTTGCGATAATATATTCGACAAAACCAAATCACGTTGCTTTAACTCCCATAGTCGCGCTCATCATAGGAGGCAACGTACGTCGTGGAATAGATCCAACTAAAGTAAATCATCACGTCGTCCTAACAAGAAAATCTCTAAAACGGATGATCGATCCAAATTTAATTGGCGATCATAAAAACAATAAAACTAAGCACGCTTCGCTTGCCAAAACCAAGAACGAAACTTCCGCCGCCAATCAAAATCAAAACATATGTCGCTATCTAATAATCAAGATGGACGTCAATATTCGAAACCAATATATTTATATCATTATCCAAAATCAAAATACTCATCATTATCCAAAAACCAAGATACACATGTCGCCCTCCCGGTCTCATTTAATAATGTCCTACCGGTTGCGAAAAATATTCCGGAGTACATACGACCCCATCAAACGCATTATGGTGCTAACATATAAAATCACACAATCAATTATGCACATATTCGCCTATTCGTCATTTTAAAATGACTCTATATTTCTACGTAGCTTATCATCACGCTTAGCAAAAATCATGCTTGCTTTCCATAAGTTTTAGCAAATCATTTGTGCTTACTTATCAGGAAGCCTCAACAATGGCTATGCTCATCACGCGGTCCATTCCCAACTGATTAGATCGATTATTATACCGAGCTTGCCGGATGGCCAAGCCTCTTGGTAATGATCTCGACTAAATCTCGGTTAGGTTTTAGCCAACCATGGCCAAGCTTGTGGTTTAACAATCCACAACCGACAACGGTCTACCAGGCTTACGTACCTCCCAAATCAATTCTTCATCTACATTAGGGTAAGTATACCCATTCGCTCACGTTCTCAGCTATATATCGGCAAAATAAAAGCGACCAATGCGCTTGCTACCATTCAAGAGCACATAGCACATAAGACACATAGAGCACATAATTCGGCGGTAATGATTCCGCTAAAACACATATTGTCAAGAGACAAATTGAAAACAATCAAGAAAACAATTGAGCATCATGGGCTCGCTGCTCGTTCGAAGAAAATAAAATAAAAATTTCAACATTTACGCATCGCGACCATTCTCATGCGACTAACTTCGTATGGTTATGTCCCTTCTCATCGCTAGCATCACTGATAAAATCAAATCATCAAAGTCGAAATCCTCACATTACTAAATTTAATACCGCTCGACTAAAGACGTTTTGTTATTATTGGTGTTCCACTAGTAATAGAAACGACGTTACCATTTAGCTAGATTCTCAATCAATTCGCCACTCTTTACCCCTTAATACGGTCCGTCACTCCCAGAGAAGGCCACTACACTTAACCATAGGTTAAGTATCGTACAATGTCTCATTAAAATCCTTGACGTCATCAGGTATACTTACGACTACACTACAACTATCACCCATTTCGGGGAAAGAAGTCCTCTTCACGACCATACAGTTTGATACATTTAAGCGTCATAAACATCCAATGTAAGATAGTCTCTCCATTTCTATACTTTCAATCAACCTCGGGACTAACCATCTCAGCTTCCACCCTCCTTAGGAATCTTTACATCTCCAAGAAGATTCCTTCTCAGTGTCGGTATCAGGTTTACACCCTTGATAGCTCAAATCTATCATTGCTTACTAGCACACCGACTATACTTGGTCTTGACACGTCTTCATAACAAATCACCTGCTCACTAGATACTACGACTAAACATTACTCCCTTCTAGAAACCACACTCGTTTCCGAACAATACATAGGTATTTCCGCTTCGACGACTCGCTCATAATGACTCCGCCATGAACTCCTCCATGACATTCGATAAGGATAGGATATTACCATCATCAGAATCCGTAATAGGGTAAAAATATTTCTACGTTCCGGAAGCTTGACCCAAAATTTAACTCAATTACCAAGTGTTTTTAGGGAAAACTATTTATACCGACATAGCCTGTTCTTCCTAAATTATGCATAGTTGATCAGGTTATGCATAATTAAGGACCAAACGACATCATGTCCTAATTTTTTCCTCGTCAAAACGATTCTTTCGATACGCTACATGCGTAAATTATTCAAAAAATTTTTCGAATAGTAAAAAATCAAATCATTCAAAGAACGAAAAGAAGATATCACCACCATCACCTTTTTTTTTAAAGAAATTTTTTTTTTCGAAATAAAATTTATTTCACTCCATAGGGTCAGATTATGAAATTTGAAAAACCCATTTTCCCTTGTTACACAATCTGTTTTTTTAACAACATAGTCAATATGATTCGCGCTAAACGACATTTGTTCATCACACAAGTTTGTTACTCCAATTTAAATTTTAAAATCATTTAACTTCAACAAAACGCCCATTAAATGCATTTGGTCAACGTCTAGACGGCAAGTTCCAAAAATAATACCCACTCATGGACTATGCAAGCAAGTAATACACACGCGTGAAAATTCGCTAACTAAAATCACTTAATCACTCGAGTTCATATCAAACTCACAATGAGTCTAATGTCGTGAGGTATCAACAACCTCCTAGCTTCACTTAACGAGATAATACCTACGGCAACATCACTCATAAACCATAAAAATGAGGGCTATCATAACAACGACATAGGGTGACATCCATACATCCGAAATATCTAAAAAGGTACATAAATGGTTTCCTAAAACCAAAACGTCCTACCATGAGAGAACGTTTCTATGTTTCTAATACATAGAACGATTTATACACGATCTATACATATTCATGAACTCTCAGAGGTTCTAATTCAAAGCAATGGTGTCACACCCTGTAAATTTTAGGTCAATATTTTAAACTTTTCCGACTATTATCTTTGACTTTTATATGTTACGTTTGAATCTGACAGTTTACCGGAAAGTCAACCCGCGTAAATCTGAAAAACGTCATCGGGGCACGTCCCGGCAAACGGTATTAATAAAATTTTAGCCTTAAATTAGATTATTTTAAAAAATAAACTTTTTGTAAGTGGTTTCATGATTTTAAATCACTTCCGCTTCCGGTAATAACTTTAGGGTTTTATCTTTTAAATTGCGTTTTTCGCGTTTTTGACCAAACGGAACCCCGAAAACTCGCAATCTTTTCGTGTAAACTCGAGTTATCATCCGTCAAGCATTGAAATGTCAAAATTTTCGTTCACACTCCCTTTGGTTGTCATATTGGACGCCTAAAACCACAACAATGTCACCATGCATCTAAATTATAAAATGGCATCTTATTTGAAATCCCCACCATGTGGTGCATGCTAGATGAAAAGTGACATATGAGAAGGCACTCTCATGCACAACACACTAGTTTTACATTTTCATGTGATCACTTACCATGTGTATGAGGTTGACTTGCAATCT
Source organism: Tanacetum coccineum (assembly GCA_026074375.1). Classification (NCBI taxonomy): domain Eukaryota; kingdom Viridiplantae; phylum Streptophyta; class Magnoliopsida; order Asterales; family Asteraceae; genus Tanacetum; species Tanacetum coccineum. The sequence continues at coordinate 13,579 of BQNB010056270.1, read as the reverse complement.
TGACAACTAGAGTACCATAAGATGAACCATGACTCAAAGTCCTGGAGCCATTTGGCTTTGTGTGACTCTCGGCCCGAACAACCAACACACACACTCTAGGTGTAATGTTGGATCACATTGCACAACTTTGAACCCTTAAAACCTAATTTCATCCTATAAATACAAGGCCATACCAAGACTTAGGGTTATCATCTTATTTCAAAGCCAACAACAAAAATCTTTTCTCTCCCTCTCTTCTTGCTAACCTACGGCACACACACCCTCTTTAGGGTTTTCATTTTCTTTGATCCTATTCAAGATCCAACATTTCTTTTAAGTTCATTTCCAAGGGTTTCTAAGGTAGATCCAAGTATTGGTTGATTGATTTTCAAGGTTTTCTCAAGATTATAAAATTGGGGTTTCTAATTTTATAAGTGGGTTTTATAGATCTAGTTATTTTTGGTTTAGATCTTATGATTCTCTACTTGTGTCTTCATTCTTGTAATGATCCTTGACCCATCTCTTGTTTCATCTCTTTTATTCTTATGAATATTGTTCAAGTTTAAGAATCCATGTGTTTGTGTTACTTTTCTAAAAAGAAATGACAAAGTATCTTGACAACTTTTATAAAAATAGAAGTATTATGTTTGTTGTTTTATAAGTTATGTAGATAGTTGAAAAAGTGATGTTTGCAACAATAGAAATAAGGGATTAAGGTTAGATTAATGTGGTTTTGTTGTTGGTTTAGTAGTGACCAGGATTAGGCTAGAATAAGCACTATTGTGGCGTTTGGATGGATTTTTAGGTGTATTTATGAAAAGACATGTTGCTGATCCGAATTAGTTTTGAGCGACCTAAAAATGTTTTCATTAGGCGTAAAAGTAGTTTTTGAAGAGCTTATTTCGAATAAATAGTTTTTACACATCTCACCATTTTAAAATCGAACTTAAAACGGCCAAGTTATAGCCAAATGAAACTTGAAACATTATTGGGCAAAACCCAATGAATATGTGCTGATTTGAATAGTAAAATGAGTATTCGGACACTTTCGTACATTTTTTGGACTTTCTAAACACTAAGCAAACATAAAGTAAAACACATATAATAGATTAGCAATCATTTGAAGACCGTCATTAACATATTTTTAGGCAAAAGCGATAAAGTTACTAACAAAACAAAAGTAAGTTAGTGTAAAACTTAGAGAGCGGATCGGATTGGAAGTTAAGCGATTATGGTTAGTTAGCGTGCATTTTGAAATATGGAAACTTAACAAATTAGGGACGTTATTCAACGTCCTTGAAACTAAAAACTTTCCTAAAATAGAAAACTTCTAAAGTATTAATTTTTGGATAAACCAAGCTGACGAAAACTCCTATAATTTTATTTAGTCATACTTTATTAAACAAACTAAAGCACAAACACATATGGATGTCTTTTCTCTTGAAAGCGTATCGTACAAGTTTCGGTTATCTTTCGTTTACCTAAGACGCTTCATTTATTTAGGTCGCGTGGAGGACCTTTCGGCTTTATTCCTTCCTCATAGATATATCATTCACCACTAAGAAAAATTCTTAAGGTGAGGTTATCATAGCCCCATGTTTTTACCTATTTTCAAATGAGATTTATACGTTGGGGGGTGAGAAACATTGTTTGTTTTTAAAATTGGACACAAGTTCTTAACGTGAGTTTTACATATTTATGTGTTGCCTAAGTTTTGCTACAAACCACTATTGCCCGAACTATCATGAACCGTTAGTCACCTATGGCCAATTGGGATTGGTTAAGTGAGCGCGAATGCCAATAATCTATTTGGACTAAGTACCCTATCTGCGTGGTTTTACAATTAAACGAAGAACAAACGATATATCTCATGTCGATGTGCGTTGTGGTGGTTCTCTGGTATTGAGACACCAGTTAAGGGCGGAATAAAAAATGGCATGAGATGAATATGCTATTTGTTATTAGCAACGGTGTCATGAGCTTAGCGTAACAGTAAATACTTTTATGTGATGTTGTATCTGTTATAGTAGTCGCATGCGTTTTGAAATCTTGTGGTCCACTCTTGTATTAACTTAAACCTATGAATTCACCAACATTATGTTGACGTTTTAAAACATTTTATTCTCAGTGCTTACTGACTTGATTCTTGATGCTAAATGGATCTATGTGGCTATGGACTTCGCCAATTTCAAGACTTATCCCACTTATAATACTCGTTGTCATTGTCAGACTTATTATGCTTCCGCTACATTTAACTTCTTCTTATGGACCGATTGTAAAATCTTAAATTAATTTTCTTTATTGCAAAAACGAGTCATTTTTTTCAAAAACGTCCATGATTAGTGGTCGTATCTTTTATTGGTTTGTGTTCGGATTGTTTATGACGTCACATCCCTCGGACCACCGTATATCCGTCCAGGCCCCCATCTGGGGGTGTGACAAATGGCTACAGCATGTGCCATCACCAACATACGCAACGGTGGTAAGATAAAAACCTGATGCAAACTAAAAGACCTCAACACTAAAACTATTTAGGTTCTTGAAACCCCTCACTAATAAGTAATCCTTAAATGGGGGAGGAATAAAAGTACGAGGTTTTTTGCCTACATAAAGCAATCGAGACTATTCTTCAGAAACATCGGGCCACTGCCCAGAAAGTTTTTAGATCTAAGGGGGAAATTGCCCTTTTAAACCCCCTATTTACAAAGCCTGCCAATTTTTCCAAAATTTTATCGCTACACTAAATTAAGTGTATCTCCTAAACTGTGCGTCCGCAAAAGCCGAAACGACCGCTCAAGTCTAAGTTTGTTCAATATATAGAACTTACAGTTTTACATATTTAGGTGTTGCTATATAAGTTTTTGAACTTATTAACTCATTCAAATTCTGGTCTAAATTTTCTGAGGGCGTCGATATGACACCCAACCGAATTCTTATATGTACCAAGATGTCTTTTCTACATCCTAGGTCTAATATCCCAGGTCTTCATAGACCAAAAAATTTTGAAACATACCCAAGAAACAACTGCTATCCCAAAGCAATCCCCAAGAAAATTTTACAAATTTTGTAGCTTCTGAAAAATGAGCGAAATTTGAAAATTTATGATGCCTTTGATGTAAACCAATTGGAGGTGATAGCCCTAAGAGTCTTCTACAGGTACCTAAATTTTCTTTTAAAAAGTTATTAAAAAATATGGAGTTATACTCCTTTTCCCAACGGTATACCCGATTTGACTATTTTACAACAATGATGATATCTCACTCATCCGGAGGAGATACGACCCTATCCAAAGAACCACATATACTTAAGACATATGCCCACATCCATATTGGATTTCCAAGTGCCTTATGACCAAAAATAATTTACAATCAACCCCACAACCTGTTGGTTACAAACTGCCGTATAATCCATTTCAAAATCCAATCAAACACCATTTTTAATTTCTTCAAACGCCAATAAAAGCCATCCCCAATGACTTAACACCCTTCAAACACAAAAACTCATAGATTCCAGAATCAAAACATTTCCATGACTTACTAAGTAGGAGGTCGATACTAGAGAATCAAAAACGCAACACCAACTTTATTCGAAAGTTCCAAAGATAGACGTTTCCAAACGACATATTACGCGGGAGTAAGTTAATAGTCGTTTTCCAAAACAATGAGGGTTCATGGGATGACATATAAAATTCACACTCCCATCAACTGGAAAATTTCAAAACAATAGGTTACGAAACAACATATGCGATTTAAAAGCAACGAGAAAATATTCGAACTCGGAAGTCAACAAAAAGTCACCCAATGGTGAGGGATCGAACAACTACGCACTCACATCACCAGAAATTAAAAGTAAAGACGCAAAAAGTTTCAAAGATAAAACATGATAACAACGATGTTTTCACACGTATCAAATAATTTTATCATATGCATTGAAATTTTTTTTAGAAATTAAACTCTTCGCAAGAACTAATATCAAGATATAAAGGTGTATATATAATAATATATATTTATATATATATATAATATAATATAATATAATAATATATATATAAATATATATATATATATAAATATATACATGTAAATACTTTATATTTAAGTGTACCAAGTGTCAACCACTTGTTTACGACACATAATAATCCAATCAAATATATACCACATAAGGCTTCTAAGATCGGGAGTAACACGCACACGAAATCGGACATCAGCGAAAGACTTCGTGAAACTGTTATTAAAAACATAGACTTTGACCTTAAGTTTTTGACCCGTTATTACTCGATTTTAAAACTAGCGAGCCTCGGGGCAAAGCAATACATTATTCCAAGCAACTTTCGTGTTTCGCCTGAAAGCCGAAACGGACTCGAAAGTGCTCAAAACGAGTCTTTAATTACCTGACAGCAACCATTATTTATACAAGTGCTCAGTTTTTACAAAGAAAATATATATCTCGTTTTCGCTCTAACTTTTTCGTTATTTGGAGTTAGAAGCTCCATCTTATATCAAAATGATCTTCTAAGTAAGCTTTATCATATTTTAAAGTACAAAACCAGATTTTATGAAATCTCGATTCTCGTTTACCGTGCTAAACTTTCTGCACAAAATCTACTTGTTACAAATCACGCCAAAATCCGTTTTTGACCAAAAATCTCAATACGGCATATCTAATATCGCCTATAACTCACATTTAACTTGCTCAAATATTTTATAACATGAACTAACTAATCGGCGCAAGATCTTGTCGATTTCATCACATGCAACCACTTATATTAAATCAAATGACGAAACAAATGAAATAATCATAAAAAGAGTGCTCAAAATGCTATACGAAGCAAGATCGGAAAAATAAAAGTGTCGTGTCGTCCTCCTTGCTCCTTTGGTCGTGACTTCGAACCCTCAACCGGACCCAAAGACCAAAACCTTCACTTTGCCAAATCAAAATCTTTACCAAAACCTTTTATAACTTTTTCCCCATTATTCTCAAATTCTTAATTAACTCAAAACCTTCTTATTTCTTCAAAATCAAAACATACATAAATCTAAATGCATGCACTAGTTTTTACCTTGGATGAGTACATCATCGTCATCTTAATGATACACCAATACCCACTAGCTTACAAACTATTTTATTACCTAAAACCCTCTTTACTTCACAAGATTTCCAACTCATGCACAAAGTTGATGCATGTTTATATTTTCTTCATAGATGATATTAAAATCATCTTGTTGACACTCACTGGTAGCTAGAAAATCCAAACACCAAAGGTGCTGGGGTTGTTGTGTCGTTCGAACCCATAAAGGAGGAGAAGGCAAACCAATGACTGTTTTATCAATCCAAATACCCTTAAAATCATTTCTTATGTAGGTGAAGTTATTTAAGGGTAGCATTAATGGGTTTTCAAGATATCAAAATGGTTGATTATTGATTTATTTTTGTGTGTGAGCTCGTCCGGACAAAAGAGAGCAAGAGAAAGATGAAACATTTTTTTCTTTGTTTACTATGTGTTGTAGTGTGTAGGTTAATATAAACTTGGAAGTAACAATAATCATTATGCATGTATGGGAAATCAAAATGCTTGGAGTGTGTGGGTTGCTATATAGCCGGCTAGTGCATGTTTAATTTTTTTTATTTTTTTAAATTTATTACTTGTGAAACTTTGTGTAATGTTTAATTTAAAGTGTAACTTGTACCCCATTTAAATAAAATGCGAGCTTTAAACGCGAGTTTGGCCAAGGACAAGAAACGAAGACGACAAATTTCACAAAATAATAATTTATGATCATAAAAATAATAATGAGATGCGCCGTAGATTTTTACGATGCTCGGAACGATTAACGAATGCGCGGTCAAACGGTGACTCGCGAAGCGTCAAAAATAAAAATTTCAAATTTCCTTTCGTAATAAAATAAGAAAATAATTATTTACGACAAATAAAATTTTAAATGTCGACGTTCGCTCACACGAATTTATAAAATAATAATTATGACGTCGAACTCGCGATCGTCATTCGCGTCGTGAAACTCGGGTTGTTACATTCCACCCACCTTAAGGGAGCTCCGTCCTCGGTGCTCGGCCTTACTCTCCCGTCTTACCTTTCTTCCGTGGCATGACGGCTTCTTATCATTGCACGTACCTTACACGTTCTTGCTTTTTCTTTATTAGGAGTTAGAAGCTCCGTTTTATAACGAAACGATCATCTAAGAAAGCTCTATCATATTTTTCAATGAAAAACAAAATCAGATTTCACAAAATCTCATACCTCGTTTTCCGTGTCAAACTTTCTGCTCAGAATGTACACGTTGCCAAACACACTAAAATTCATTTTTGACCAAAAATACCATTCTTGACATATCTAAAATGGTCTATAAGCAATATTCAACTCGCTCAATTAACCAATAACAAAATCTAACTAGACGACGCAAGATCTTGTCGATTCCATCACATGCAACGACTAATATTAAATCGAATGAATAAAACAAGGAAAACAAAGTATAAAGGAATGCTCACAATGCTATACGGAGCAAGATCGGAAAAATAAAAGTGTCGGGTCGTTCTCCTTGTGTTTTATCCGCGGCTCGCACTCAACCAAACCAAACCAAAAACCTCTTTTGCTTCAATAAAACTCAACCTCACATAAACCTCATTGCATGTCTCTTTTTATTACATGGATGATCAAGTTATAACCTCCTAAGTATTATTTGGGTGCTAGAAAATCAAAACCACCAAAGGTGTTGGTGTTTGTGTTTCGTTCGAACCAAAAAGGAAGAAAAAGGTGAAGATAAAACTTTGTTTTCTTTTAAATCATTATCTTTTTGAAACATCATTGGGAATAGAGTTATAATGTTTATAATAATCAATTGGTCAAATGGTGATTGTTGTTAGGGTGTGGAGTACTCTCCGAACTCAAAGAGAACATGAAAGGAATTAAAAAAATAAGAAATTTGTGGACCTATGTGGTTCTCATTAAACAGTGAGTGTAGCAAATGAAAGGGTAAAAAAAATATAAAAAAATTTAAACAACATATAATGATTACACATTGGTAAGCAAAATATTCCTCGTATGTGTTTGCTTGCTATAGCCGACCGGCTAAGAAGCTAGGGAAGGCATGCATCATCATTTTCTTTTGTAAAAATTTATTACTTGCATTTTCCTTTATACACCTTTTAATTAAAAGTGACACTAGACATTATTTAAATGAAAAGGTTAATTAAAACGCGAGTTTTGGGCCAAAGACAAGGAACGAAGACTAAAAAATTCACAAAATAATATCTTATGATCATAAAAATAATAACGAGACACGTCGAAGATTTTTACGATGCTCGAAACGATTAACAAACGCGCGGTCAAACGGTGACTCGCGAAACGTTAAAAATAAAAAATTTTAAATTTCCATTCGTAATAAATAGGAAAATAATTATTTACGACAAATAAATTTTTTTAAATGTCGACGTTCGCTTACGAAAGCTCGTAAAATAATAATTATGACGTCGAACTCGCGATCGTCATACGCGTCGTGAAACTCGGGTTGTTACATTCCACCCACCTTAAGAGCGCCGTACCCACGTTGCTCGCCTTACTCCTCGCTCCGTCTTACTTCTCTTCCGTGGCATGACGGCTTCGTTATCATTTGCACGTACCTACACGTTCTTTATAAGAAAGCCCAATAATGAAGCGATTTCCTACTCTTCTTGACCTTTCGATGAAGAAGTCATTCAATGAAAGGTAATTATAACATTTATACAAATAAAAATGAAATTCAATCGTGTGTGCCCCTATCATAGGAGACAAAACACGTTGCGATAATATATTCGACAAAACCAAATCACGTTGCTTTAACTCCCATAGTCGCGCTCCATCATAGAGGCAACGAACGTCGTAGGAATAGTACCCCAACTAAAGTAATCAAACACGTCATTCGCTAACAAGGAAAATCTCTAAAACGATGATCGAATCCAAATTAATGGGCCGATCATAAAAACATAAAACTAACACAGCTTCGCTTTCAAAACCAGAACGAAAGATTTGCCGCCGCCATCAAAAATCAAAACATATGTCACTATCTAATAATCAAGATGGACGTCAATATTCGAAACCAATATATTTATATCATTATCCAAAATCAAAATACTCATCATTATCCAAAAACCAAGATACACATGTCGCCCTCTCGGTCTCATTTAATAATGTCCTACCGGTTGCGAAAAATATTCCGGAGTACATACGACCCCATCAAACGCTTTATGGTGCTAACATATAAAATCACACAATCAATTATGCACATATTCGCCTATTCGTCATTTTAAAATGACTCTGTATTTCTACGTAGCTTATCATCACGCTTAGCAAAAATCATGCTTGCTTTTCATAAGTTTTAGCAAATCATCTGTGCTTACTTATCAGGAAGCCTCAACAATGGCTATGCTCATCACGCGGTCCATTCCTAACCGATTAGGTCGATTATTATACCGAGCTTGCCGGATGGCCAAGCCTCTTGGTAATGATCTTGACTAAATTACGGTTAGGTTTTAGCCAACCATGGTCAAGCTTGTGGTTTAACAATCCACAACCGACAACGGTCTAGCAGGCTTGCGTACCTCCCAAATCAATTCTTCATCTACATTAGGGTAAGTATACCCATTCGCTCACGTTCTCAGCTATATCTCGGCAAAATAAAAGCGACCAATGCACTTGCTACCATTCAAGAGCACATAGCACATAAGACACATAAAGCACATGGAGCAGGTTTCCCCTTTCGCTTTATCCAGTTGTTACTGAAAATGAAAATAGATGTAATATATCAAATATTGTAAGGATACTAAAACAAATAGGTGTTTGGTATTGGGTTTTAAGGTTTTCAAATCGCAGTTAATCGATTTCTAGTGTTTGGTATAGCCAAGCTAATTCTCGAAGAAAAAAAGTATTACGTCTTTAAATTTCAACAATATCTAGCATTTTGTTACAACTGATTATCTCATATTCTCATTCCTGTTATTGCATACCATTTAACCAATTCCAAAAGGCAATCATACTCTTATTCACTTAAAGATCAAATCAATAGTTTTTTAGAATAACTGTAAGTGTACCGAAGATGAGTGACATCTCGTTGTCTAGAGAGCCCCATGCAACATGACGTGCCCACCCAAGAAACATTTATGATACCGAGCCATGCATATCTAGAGTAATATGTCAGCCTTTCTTCGTACCAAAATAACGCACCACAATGTCGACACACTTGATTGCACCTTCATAAATGCACACACTTTATTGGCGTTCCTGCGTGATTTCAAAAGATGTAGACATAAGTTAATAGCATAACAAGAAGTAACAGGGACTGTCAGTTAAGTAAATGGCAATAAGCTAACTTACTTTTGGGCAGTCGTTGTCTCGGAACAGCAGCATCACACTATAATAGTACGGCTTCTAGCTGGCTGTCCACCAGTCCATATAACAAATCTTTGTTTGAGGTTTTCAAGTTCAACGTCTGTTTGCAAAATAGGAATAAATGGTGATTGTAACAAAAGAGCATTGTACTTGGAAATAGTTCCCATCTAATATATGCACATATACCGTAAAATTAGAACAACCAATTTTAAATTCTTACAGGCCGATTTTTTATGATTGTAGTGTCGTAAAAAGTAATACCTCTAACACGCTACCCTCAAAAATTAACTGTAACTAAAGAAAAATACCTTTTTGATTCTCCAAGCTGATTAACCATAAACCCCCAAAAATTAAACACTAACTCCAACTTGATATGACTACAATTGAACCAAAACCCCCACAAACTCATATGAATATCTAAACCCTATATTCATAAAAAGATATAATTTCAAACATATCCCTCATAAATTCTGCTGAAATCCTTATCCAAATTCCTACAACCACAAACAAAAGGAAATTAACCCCAAGAACTTCCAATATTTGAGGTTGAACACAGAAAACACTAACCTCGTTTTAATCTGCTGTGCATATCGGCTATAAGGGAAAATCAACAGCTGCAAACTGCGAACGGCGGTGTGTGTGTGGAAAAACTCTAGATTTATCCGGTAGATAATATAAATTGTGACGGTGACAAAGTCGATATAATCTTATATAGGCTGGAAGTAACGAACAAAATCATATGGTTCAAAGTTAGCCCAATACTACTTTTGTCTCCTTCCGACATGCTCTTTAGTATATAGGTAAATTTTGTAGCATTTGACTATGAGAAAAAGATCATGGAGTTTTAAAATATTAAAATCTAAATTACTCGTGTATATTAGTGGACGGTCATTCTCAAGGTCACGGCGAATTATTCTAAAGATTTGTAATGTTGAGGCATGTGATAGTATAAGTGAACATTGCCATGTGAGTGTCGCGTCCTAGCCGGGTCTAAACCGTGGACACATGCTCTAATTCCCCAAATTATATACAGTATCATATATCAAACTTACCATTTGCCATGGATAACGTCTTTTTTTAAAGTAGAAGTTATGTTGGATAATTCCATATTTACCTAATCTAAACCTTAAAATGTCATATTTACTCAACTTACAAGTGAACAATGCATAACGTACAATGATTTTGATACATGTTTGGGGAAATATGAAATTGCCCCAACAAAAAGTGCTCAACTAGTTAGTTTACCAACAAAATTTTAAGTTTGGAATCCTATTCAATAATGACTGGCAGGTGCTCGCGCGTTACAATGACGAGTATCCTGTGATTAAAGTTCATGCGTTAACAAAATAACAATAACGACGGGTTCTCTTCGTTTCATTTTTGAACGGATTTTATTGGCTAGCCGAACCGGTGGCGACTTCGTTTTCGGTTGAACCCGTTCGTCCGGTCTGATTTTCAAAACCATATGTACAATCAACTTGTTAACATATAAATTGTATAAAGTTTTGTGTGTTTTATTAGTTTGTACGACGTGTATAATAACATGTATTTTTCACTTTAGATGTGTTTTAAAAATAACATTAATTAGTGTGTTTAATTAGTTTATACTTTTAACATATGCATGAAGGATAAAAATGTTGTACATTTTGCTTTAATATTTATATTTATTTATTACGGAGCAGTTGTTTTTGTGATGAAAAGTTTGTACTATACTTGTACCATAAGTTTTATAAGTTGTATTACTTAAAATTAAGTTTTGTACATTTAAATATTGTATCATAAGTTTTATAATTTGTATTACTTAAATTTTTTTATGCATTTAATTTGTAGAGAAGTGTCTCTCTTTTATATCTTCTCTTTTAGATATATGAAGTGCGTTTCAAAGTTGACAACCCATACACATCTCCAATACCAAAGCAAAGTTATACGTGGGAATGAGTCATAAGTATCTAACATGGTTTTAACATACCAGTTGCAATCAGCAATAGAAGAACATGCGAATGGTATATTGTCATGAAGAAAAATAATTATTTTATATGTGATAATCGTGTATATTAGAGAGCCAGGTGCACTTAGTGCCTATAACTGTTATAAGCGTCGTTATATTAGCTTTTACCTTATAACACAAAATAAAAAAACATTTTTCTAATAAAAATTCAATAACACATGACCAAAAAACTTCATTCACATCACTTTAGCACTAAAAAAAGGAAGTAAAAAATCAGATAACACCAGTTAAAGAGATGGCGATGGTCATATAACATGGAGGCATGATGCAGCTAGGGGTGAGCAGAAACCGCGCCGCAAACCGCAAAAAACGCACTAAACCGCACCACCGCAAAAAACCGTGGTTCGGTTTTAAGAAAAAAGAAAAACCGCATTTTGCGGTGCGGTTGCGGTTTTACCCGTAAAACCGCACTACAAAAACCGCACCGCATATTTATTTTTTAAGGTCGAAAACGGCACATTGGTTATTTGAACCCGACCTGAATTGCCACCCCTAGTTTTAACATAGCAGTTGCAATCAGCAATAGAAGAACATGCGAATGGTATATTGTCATGAAGAAAAATAATTATTTTATATGTGATCATCGTGTATATGAGAGAGCCAGGTGCACTTAGTGCCTATAACTGTTATAAGCGTCGTTATATTAGCTTTTACCTTATAACACAAAATAAAAAAACATTTTTCTAATAAAAATTCTATAACACATGACCAAAAAACTTCATTCACATCACTTTAGCACTAAAAAGGAAGTAAAAAACCGGATAACACCAGTTAAAGAGATGGCGATGGTCATATAACATGGAGGCATGATGCAGCTAGGGGTGAGCAGAAACCGCACCGCACCACCGCAAAAAACCGTGGTTCGGTTTTAAGAAAAAAGAAAAACCGCATTTTGCGGTGCGGTTGCGGTTTTACCCGTAAAACCGCACTACAAAAACCGCACCGCATATTTATTTTTTAAGGTCGAAAACGGCACATTGGTTATTTAATGTGTGTTATAAGGCTTCTAACGCATATTATCATTAATATTCTTATAAGTTATAAGTGATGTGTGTGTTTACATTAAATATATGCGTTATTATAACCGAAAACACCGACATTGTAAACCAAAAACCACAAAAACCCACATTAATTATATAAGTCATACGTGATGGTGCGGTGCGGTTAAAACCCGCAAAAACCGCAAAACCGCAAAAAGCCCCGCAAAACCGAAACCTCAAACAGTGGTGCGGTTCGGTTTCTATTTTTGTAGAAACCGCAAGTGCGGTTGCGGTTTGGTTTTAGTCAAAAACCACACCAAACCGCACGATGCTCATCCTTAGATGCAACTATGATATGCATGATGGTGTTAGAGGTACCAAAATGTGTCTTATAACACATTATCCATCATTGCACTGTTTCCTCTTAGTGTAAAACTTCACATTAACTAGGGAAAACAAACTATAAATTTTGTCATTTTTTTGAAGACATAAATTTTGTCATTAGATAACATAGTTTTTCAGATAAAAGTTCAAGATAGATTCACAATTTAGTAAAGATCTAATGAATCAATCACAACCTTTCATTTTTTTATTAAATTAAATAAAACTCACTTTTCACTTTTTTTTTAAAAGTTAAATATCTCACAAACCATTAATCGTTACGCAAAACGAAACATACCATCGTGACAAGAATTAAATCATATTTCTATAAAGGGGCACTTTGATATACTTTCGACGAATTTTTTTATTTTTTTTTCAGTCACGTCTGAAAAAATCACATGTGATTCTGGAAAATCACATGCGATTTGTATCACAAATCATATGTGATTTTATTAAATCACATGTGATTCTGATACAAATCATAGTGTCTGAAAAAAAAATAAAAAAAAGTTCATCAAAAGTTCGTCGAAAGTATATCAAAGTGCCCCTCTATAGAAAGATGATTTAATTCTCATCGCGATGGTGTATTTTTTGTCGTTTGACGATTTATCGTTTGCAAGATATTTTATTTTTAAAAAAGTTAAAAGTGGAGTTTTTTAATTGTTTTTTTATTTGATAAAAAATGGATGGCTGGGATGTGTTCTTTTGTTCTTTGAGATAATATTGTTCTATCATAATCTCACCTCTAATTTGGATAATCAAATCAACAAATAGTTATTTAGATTAATATACGAGTTTATTTATGTCATATGACAAAATTGTTCATGTTATCACTCAAGGAACCCAACAGCT
>BQNB010056269.1:0-38736 GCA_026074375.1 Tanacetum coccineum | reverse complement strand
TTATAATGATTGAAATAAAATGATTTTCATCAAAGGTTTTTGTAATGACATCTATGTGTTTCTTATAGGGAAGAGCACAAGTGATGGTTTCTGTATTTTTATGAAACCACATAATATTTCTGTAATTTACTCTTTCTCTCTCAGTTATCTGAAAATTAATGCATAAAACGACGAGCATATTATCGAATGTCTCAACCACAAGCCTATTCATTGTCCCAAGATCAGCAGCCCAATCAGCTCTTACAATCGCAGGTACCCATTAGCTTCCATCATTGAGGCAAGCTGATCTAAACAGTTTCTCAAGGTTTTTGCAAAGTTTCAGGAGAGGTAAAAGGATTCATATGGGTAATTTGAACCACTTGCTGCATATGAATGCAGCGGTTGAACATTGTTCATGAGAATTCAATGCTTCGTGTGCTCCATCTCCAGATAATTTTTGATGTAAATTGATCATCCAAATTAAAAAAAATGCATTGATGAGTTGTTCCATCATTAATTCTTTTCCTGTGGCTCATAGTTACACGTCAATTGGAAGCATTAGCGACACAGTTCTGAATGCATTACTATGCGTCAATGATTCTACTGCAGTTGGCAAACAAAAGTTCAGACCTACATATATGCTTTCTGATGGAAGATCGAAAAGAGCGGGTAGAGCAAGAAGGTTATCTTCAAGTGACATTAATGGCCAGAAATCCGGGGACCCACATCAGACCAGAGTCCTCACAGCCTCCAGTGTAGCCGTCGGTGATGAAAAAAGCAGGACCATTCGTACAACGTTGTTCAAATAAACCTGTCGACTAAAGGTAATTAATTCTCCATAATTTTCAGCTTATGTTCAATATTTTTTTGTTACCCAATTGTTTAGTTAATCTCCTCCAAAGCTCAATCCAGAACACCTTTTTATTAAATATATTATTAGTACCCAAGCATGTTGGTAGTCATAAACTACATTATGTGTTGAGTAAAAATAAAAGCAATTTGTATGTAAACGAGTATTAAGCAAGTAGGTCTACTTAGTATGTAAATAACTTATTATAATGATGTATGTAGATTATACTTATAATGTGGTCATGTCTTGGTTTTTTTAGCTTGTGTTGTTATGCATGACGTATGTTAATTTCAAGTTTACAGCTGATCTTAAAATATTTGATGTTTGAGCATGGAGTTCGTGTTTTTCTTTCAGTAGTGTGTCTTGAGCCTTTGACGTATAAAAAGTATAGGGCATTTTGTTCCTTAGTGTATCTTGAGCCTTTAAAAACATCTATAAAAATGATCATTTATCAGTTGAAAAGATTTTGCTTGATATATTAATTTACGGTTATGAGGCTATAATTTCATGGAGGGTATTAAAGCTGCCCGAGCAGCAACTTTGGATCAATGGAGGAAGCTATGTTGGCTTTACCAGACACACCTGGATAAAACAGTCCTACACGTACGCTAGGATGCACGGAAACGCCGGCAGGATGCCGTATCACGTACCCGAAACGTCCCGGAAACGGGAAACGCCGGGAAACGTCAGGAAACGCCTCGGAAACGTCCCCGGGAAAAGTGGAAACGTCTCTTTAATTGGGGTACGCCGATCCTTATCTAGGAAACGTTTGGGGAAACGTTTCTGGGCCAAAAAATCACGTTTCCTTTGTTTAGTGGGTAGAAACAAAATAAAAAGTAGTAGATCTGAGTTTTTTCCGGCGACTGTTATTGTGGGAGGCAATATGGTGAAGAAGAAGATGCAAAAGAAATACACAGAGTATTAGGGTGTACAGTGTAGACAAAACAAAGTAAAGTAAACAATGTTCCCAATAAAAAAGACTGTAGTTGTACTTTATTTCATCTTTTTGTTTCTTTATTTATATTTAAGAATAAAAAGTTAAAAACTTATAACATTGATACTCTCCCATCGATGTAGTTTTTTTTTAATTTTGGTATGGCTTTTAACTTATAACTTAAAAGTCAAACTTTCAAACAAAAAATTTACACATAGCTCTATGGTTTATAACAGTACATCATTTAAATTTATATCTAGTTTTGAAAATACCACCAGATACATATTTATTATTGTACATCATTTTTGTATATTCTTTTTGAGTTGTGGTTCTTTCCTCCTACAAAAAATATACTAGTAATTCTTTGCAAAGTGTTGAATATATATTCACCTCATTATTTTCAAGTGTAATATGGCTCAAAGATGTAAAAAAACTCAAACATATTAGTTCATTAATTTTACAATGTTAGAATTTATAAAGTTTATTCTCAATGATTATAGTATTTGTTTTTTTAGAAGACAATTTGCCGTATACTAAAATATTATAAAACACATAGACGTTTCCCCGTCGTATCCGTTTCTTGAATTTTAGGATGTTGCCGTTTCCCGGTACCCGTACCCGTCCCCGTCCCCATCCCCATCCCCGTTTCTGTCACAGTGCAACTTAGCTTGAAATCTGCTTCAAGTATACAACCGACTGAGTACTACTGAATGCTTAAAGTCTTGTAAAGTTAATACTCCTCGAGTCTATATTTAAAATTAAACAACTAAAGTTATATTAATTATCTCTCCTTTTTTAGTTTTTTTGTTTCCCTACGAAAATTTGACACATTTAATTTTTATGTTTTTTTTCTCCATCAAATTTCTCCACCAATTTTTTCAATTTTGACCAGATTAAATTCAATTTTGAATTTTTAATGACCAATCAGATCGCACGGATTTTGCCCTACGTAAAGGAATACACATCAAAACTTAGTTATGAAATACATTTTGACTAAAACTATTTGTGAAGAAATACATGCATCATATACTATAAGATTAAAAAAGAACAAGAGTTAAAACGAAAACTAAAAAAGGTTTAGGGAAAGAAGAAGCTGACCTCAAAAGTTCATAGATGCAGAGCTCGAATTTGTGATTAACCAAACCAAATGATAGTCATCAAAGCCTTCACATGTTGTACCTGCGAAAGATAAACAATGGCAAATGGATAGGGTCTGCTACTCCTAATTGAAGATTCGACACTGAATAATAAGGACATTGAAAGAGGTGGTTAAAGGGTAGAAGAAAATGAGAAGATATGATGGTTAAAGTAAATTAAAGAAAGTTGAATCTCGAATGTGCATTAGTGTATCTTTCCAAAGCATCTAGTCAGACTGTCAGAGTAAAGGGTAACACATTAACTGAAAATTGAGTTTTTTATATTTTTAAACGAACGAATGCTACACTCACACCATTTTTACAAAAAGCAATCCACATACACATGTGACAAGTGACATGTACTAGTAGAATTATATTAAGTTCTCTTTCTTGTTTTCATTCCCAAAACAAATGGATTTTATACTTATTACAT
Source organism: Tanacetum coccineum (assembly GCA_026074375.1). NCBI lineage: Eukaryota > Viridiplantae > Streptophyta > Magnoliopsida > Asterales > Asteraceae > Tanacetum > Tanacetum coccineum. Next base: position 35,404 of record BQNB010056269.1, on the reverse strand, counting down.
CAGCATATTATATTTTTTTAGTTGCACTAACCAATAGAAGAATGTCATATATTTAAAGATGAAATATGTATAAATCTTGTTTTAATAGATAAAATAGACACTCTTTCCGTTTTAAAATTATTATCCGCCGATAAAAAACACAATTTTAAAAAAAACATCATAATTACAACTTTCTATTTTTTGTTTTTTGCATAATGACAGTTTCACATTTAAGTAATTAATTTATAACTTTTTTAAAGTTTGTACTAATAACTTTAAACAACGGTAATATAATAAACTCGATTTAAGTTTCTTATCTATTTTCGAAAATGAACAATTATTTTGCAACAACCAAAAAAAACATAGGAGGCATTTGATAATATTTTTGTTTGGGATGGGTTGGTAAGATGAGAGGGTTGGTGAAAGAAATGACACTTCTCTAAAAGCCGCCACCAAGCTTCCCACCATTCAACCACCACTTCAAACTCTTTACTTCTGTTTTTTTTTCTTGTCAAAAAAACACATACAAACACACACAACACGCACAAATGGCAACACTTCACATTAACAACACCATTAAACCCAAATTTACATCCACCATCAAAAATGCACACAACCCATCTTCCAAATCAACCCCGTCATCTTTCTTATCATTTGGATCTAAATTTAATACCAACCCATTTATGCATTCCTCAGTTTCATCATCTAACAACACTTTTAAAAGAAATGTTTCAGCTTCTGTCGCTACTACTGAGAAGGTGTCAAAGGCACCTGATGAAATTGTGTTGAAACCCATTAAGGAAATTTCAGGAACTGTTAATTTGCCTGGATCCAAATCTTTGTCTAATCGGATCCTTCTTTTAGCTGCTCTTGCTGAGGTATTGTGATAATTTCTTTTTTTATAAAGTTTTGTTTATATTTGTTATGTGGTGAAAGTATGTTCAAGATTTGAAATTTATAACAAATGTGATATCATGATCAAAGTAGGATTGCAGTTAGATTAAATGTGATATTACGGGTTAAAATAGGATTGCAGGACTTAGATTAGTGTTCTTTATTATAGGAAGATATAAATGGTTTATGAAATAGTGCCGGACGCTGTACTAAAAGTCTAAAACCTATCAGGAGCATTTTCAATGAAACGAAATTAAGATTTGTAAACCAGATTTTGGACGTGGTACTTTCAGACAAAAAATAGAGTTTTTATCATACTTTACATTACGCGGCTAAAATCCATGTGGTTCACCAGAATGCCTTGGAACCACCTTAGGTCCATCGGCCTGGATGCGTAGACAATTAAAACATGTGGTTCATGTTACCCAGGGAGGGCAAGTCATTTGACGCGGCTGTACGTGACCTAACTGGGAGATCCGTGTGACCGTTTAAGACCCTTTTCTCGGTCAACCCTAGACCTCTTGCGAGGACATAAGATACCTAGTGAGGTTAGTGGCAGAGTTGGAAAAGATGCATAATTTGGTTTATTCATGTCATGGGTGTTTTTTTGTTAAGTATAACGGTTAAACTTTCCGGATCCTTGGTTAAGTGAAGTTATGGGTTTGTTTTTAGTGTTTGATCTACTTTTTATCGCCCTAAAAGAGTTATAACCTATTATTTAAAAACGGAGTTTATCGCCCAAAATACTTATCCACTGTTTGGGTGTTTATGATTTTTCCTATTAAAACTGCTTGTGTGCTTATTGCGTTTTGATACAGATAAGGAGTTACGAGGGTGTTTATTCGAAATAGCTCATTTCTTTCTTAAAAAACTAGTTGGGTTACAAGCGCATAGCCGGCAAGAAGTAATAGAAAATTACTCACTCAACTTTTTACGCAATTTTCTACCCCTTACAACCTCTTTAAATTTATGTGTTCGTGTATGTCGTTCGTTTGGGTTTCCCGTAGCTTTTCCCGCAAAACCATATTCTAATTCATCATTCTGCATGTAAAGAGCAACACACTCTCCGAAAGTATTATAGTTTTTAAACGTATCAGTTCTATATTTAATTAAGGTTTTTTTTTTATAAGTTTGTTATTGTAATGTCAAAAAAAATAAATCAACATACAAATAACTCACTAAAAGGTAAAATAAAAAAACAAAAAAATTATAAAATAAAATATAACAAAACTAATGTATGTTCTGAATTTTTAAAGAGCACAAAAAATTTTTAAAAAATATGGTGAAATTAGATCATAATAAGATTAAATTGATAAAAAAGACTATTTCAAATTTTGAAAATAAATAGGGGATTTTTTAATTCAATAGGTGGACATTGTCAACCTTTTTGGAGTGATTCCAAAAAATGAGTATGATATGGTAAAGATCCTCTGCACCTCCTTATCTTTAATTTTTATGGGTCCAACGTTATTTGTTAATGCTTTATATTAGTAGTAAGATTACAATGATGTCAGTGTTGAGCAGTATTAAGAGCACAAAATTTTACAAAACATATGGTGCAAATTAGATCATAATTAAAATTAAAAGTGATAATAAGGACTATTTCAATTGAACTCAAAAAGGTGCATTTTTTAATCAAATAGGTGACACATGTCTCTTTTGACGTGATATCCAAAAAAATCGAGATGAATGGTCAAGATGCACACTCCTTATCTTAATTTTTAATGGGTCACCACGTTATAAATGCCTATATATAGTTGTATAGAGTATAGATATAGATTAGTTGGTTACCCGCGCAATAGCAGCGCTTTGATAATTTTTTTTAGGGTGGGGGGGGGGGTGGTACCTAACTCTCCCGCAATTCTCTTTCCCGCTAAGTGAATCGTCTTCACATACACTTCGAATGCTATACGTGTGCTTTGTATTGTGTTTGTTTGGGTTTCAGTAGAAGCTTATCCCGCAAACACCAATTAACATAACATTCTCGAATGGTAACAAAGTACTCTCACACAGCTCTGTCCTTACAATTATTCTAAAAACCCTCTCTTCAAATGATTTATTTTTACAAAAAACAGGTTTCGTTTCAAATATTAAGTAAAAATAGTTCTGTAAAAAATTTTAATCAAAATAAAAAATAATAAACACACTAAAAATTTAAAAAAAACTAAAAATTCTATAAAAATATATCTAAATGGATATTGAAATTTAAAAGAAATTTTTTTTTTAAAAGTATGGTGAAATTATCATCATAACACAAAAAATTAATTAATAAAAACAATATCATTCAACGTCTGTCGAATATACAGGAGTGCTCTTTTTTTAAATTAGATGTGACACATGTCAACTACTCCTGATGTATTCTTTTAAAACGAGATGGCCCTCCCCCTAGGTTCACCCCCTCCCCCCATTCGTCCACCCCCCCCATCCCCCCCCCAAGATTGCACCTCCCCTTATATTCCTTTTCTTTGACGGACACCCCGGGTCTCACATTATAAATGCTTTATATAGTAGTATAGATATAGATATAGATAAATAAGTGTATAAGCAATTGTAGAAAACAGACCTAACAGATGATTTCCAGGAAGTGAGTTTCAATAATAGGTTATAACTCCACGACTAAGTTTAAGATGCATTTGAACTGGTTTTGTATTTTTCATAGTACTAGCATATGGGAAATAGAAAAGGCCGCTATGTATCACCCAACTCCTACATGGTTAGGTACTTAGGTATTCATAGCTGTTTAGTCAGTAGAACTCCTCAAAGTGTGATGTAATTTAAAAATGCATTTCCATACTGTGTATCTGTTTTTGTTCTAAAAAGTGAATGCACACCTTTACTGATCACTGATTTTGGGCTTCTCGAATGTGAAGGCACACGAATCAGGACATATGAAATGACGAGTATCTGTTATTGCGTTAGTGAAAATGTAATAAGTTGGTCTAAAACAGATGTAATGGATTTATTACAGATAACTTTGTTAAAATATGTATAATAAAAGCAATAATTATTACACAACAAGGTTTTAACTATCCGCGCGTTGCGACGGGGTTAAGACAAATTTTTACGATGATCACGTAAATTCTAAAAATTTGATATGGATTTGAAATCTTGTTTAGTAATAGTTATAACTTATATAAATAAATAGTTGAAAGTTAAAATGTGTAAAAGTATAAGGTTGAAAGTGAAAATTTGATATGCACTATTCATTACTATTCATTCTGTCTGTCATTTGATATATAGGTAGATTCATTCCCATTCATTTTGTTTGTCAATTGATATATAGGTAGATAGTGAATTTATTATGAAATTAAAATAACTTTTCTATTCTTTATAGTAAGAATCTGAGTGAATTATTTTGGCAGGGGACTACTGTTGTAGACAATTTATTGAACAGTGATGACGTTCATTACATGCTTGGCGCTCTAAGAGCTCTAGGGTTAAATGTTGAAGAAAATGGTGCAATCAAGAGAGCAGTTGTGGAAGGTTGTGGTGGTGTGTTTCCCGTGGGTAAAGAAGCAAAGGATGAAATCCAGCTTTTCCTTGGAAATGCAGGAACAGCTATGCGTCCATTGACCGCTGCAGTTACTGCTGCTGGTGGTAATTCAAGGTATTTCTAAATCAGCATCTCTTACATTAAAATATGTTATATTTACTGAATTTTATAGAGTTTTTTGAAAGTTTTTTGCAAGTACATGTAAAGTAACATCTCTGTGTTTTAGTCATTGTACTTTTTTACACCTGATTGAAAAGAGATGGTTTTGTGTACCGTTTGGGCCATTTTGTAACCTGTAAGTTCATACCTTGTAATACATATTTAAACATATATATAAATGTGACTCTTATATATATGAATTGGGTGTTAGATTGTCATCTTTGTGTGACCGGTTACCTACAGAATGACCCAAACTGTACACGCAACCATCTTTTAATGACCCAGATGTAATAGGCCCATACAAACAAGTGTGTTGGTATTTTGCGACTTAGTGTGTTTGACCTTTTAGTTGCTTTTTAAAATGTATACAAACTCGCTCACATAGATGGTAATACCTTAACATGTGTGGATTTTTATTGTCAGCTACGTACTAGATGGTGTTCCAAGAATGAGAGAGAGACCAATTGGTGATTTGGTCACGGGTCTTAAACAGCTCGGTGCGGATGTGGATTGTTATCTTGGTACAAACTGCCCACCGGTTCGTGTAGTTGGAGGTGGAGGCCTTCCTGGTGGAAAGGTGACAAACATTTACCTTTCTGTTTTAACATTGAATACGTTTTACTTATGCAAGTCTTTTTCAGTTGCATTTCAATAACGAGTAATGACTCCCCTTCCTAACCCATTGCACAACAATGAAACCCTAGTGCACTAGGATCCACTGCAACAAAGTCTGTCTAAAATAAAGCCTCGTAGGCAGTACACTTGAAAACCACTCCGCGAGACTGTGAATTCAAATTCTTAGAAATTTTAGTAGAATGTGGAAATAAAATGGGACCTCTTTTACCCAAATTCATAATGCACCCTTACCCCACCGCCAATTTTGCTATCACTGCCAACAATAAACGATGAGTGTAGCAAATTGCGAAACAAATGTTTCCTGCACTCATCATCGTGTGTGCCTATGATTATTGATTTTTAATGCGAATATTGATTTATCAATCTTTCTGTAACCTTTTTTTGTACCTTATGGCAGGTCAAATTGTCGGGATCTATTAGTAGTCAATATTTGACTGCTTTGCTCATGGCAGCTCCTCTTGCATTGGGAGACGTTGAGATAGAAATTATAGATAAACTGATCTCCATACCATATGTAGAGATGACACTGAAGTTGATGGAACGTTTCGGTGTTTCAGTGGAACACAGTGATACTTGGGACAGGTTTTATGTCCGAGGTGGTCAAAAGTACAAGTAAGTCTACTTTTTACGCGAAAGTTAAACTTTTTTTAAACATTTACCCATTTTTAAACTTTTTGTGAAGACTAGTCAACAGAATGTTTAAGTTAACAAAATATTTTTTAGGTCGCCTGGAAATGCTTATGTGGAAGGTGATGCTTCAAGTGCAAGTTACTTCTTAGCTGGTGCCGCCATCACCGGCGGAACCATTACGGTGGAAGGTTGTGGGACAAGCAGCTTACAGGTATTACCGATGTTTTAAAAAAGAGATACGAGCTTTGACTTTTGTGGTAAAAATTATAAAAACGAAGTCTAGTTTGATCCAGATCCAATTACTGATACAAAAACCAAAAAGATGGTCAAGTATTTATTCTTGAGTTCAAGGCACCGTAATACCTTTTCCTTTTTGTACTTTGCTGTGCATTTCCAACTTGAGCCTTAAATGTACTGTGTTTGACTTTAAGTCATGCTAACTAATCAAGTCATATAAAATAATGATTTCAGATAATCGGTTATAATAATAACGTCTCGCATAAGATAGTGTTTGGATGTGTTTTGGATTCCTGAAGTTGTAATGATTAAGTAAATTGTTGCTTGGTTCGCAAATTCATTATGAACTTTTTGGCAATTCATAGTTATTTAAAAATAAGTAATGGGTAAATGACCAAAAAGGGCATATTTATCTGTTGTTAAATTTGAAATATTTGACCCACGCAGAGTAGGACCTTCTCATAAACAACCACAAAAGAGTGAAAAGTCTTCAAAATCTTAGTTTCTCCTAAATAAACAGTTGTGTCGCAGGCTGCATTCAGTATAAAACTGATGTTCAATAACTGATTATATGGCCTATAATCATAATGAGAATCTTTCTATTCAAACTCCAAAAAAATGATTATTGCGACTTGGGGTTGCAATAATCAGTATAAAATTGATGTTCAATAACTGATTATATGGCCTATAATCATAATGAGAATCTTTCTATTCAAACTCGAAAAAATGATTATTGTGACTTGGGGTCGCAATAATCATAACCAGATATATATTTACATGAAATTGCATGTGTCATGTGACATAACATTTTCGTATTGCTTTTTTTTTTCTTGAATAAGGGAGATGTGAAATTCGCTGAGGTTCTTGGACAAATGGGTGCTGAAGTCACCTGGACGGAGAACTCAGTCACAGTGAAGGGCCCACCAAGGAACTCTTCAGGAAGGGGACATTTGCGTCCGGTAGATGTAAACATGAACAAAATGCCGGATGTTGCCATGACTCTTGCTGTTGTTGCCCTTTATGCCGATGGTCCCACAGCCATTAGAGACGGTATGTTTAGCTGCCTCTTGTAGACAGAGGGCAGTACCTTTTTCTTTTGGTCTTTTTGTAGAGTTGCCAATTTTGTCCCATTCACTAATTGAAGGGTCGGTTAGCTCAATTAGAACGTGTCGGAAGTCTCCCAAGTGTATTTTAATTTATAAAACTTCTTTAAACATCTTATCAAAAACATTAGGTTGTTATTCAAATAATAATACTTTTTATAACCAGTTTTTCATTTTTGGCACACTAAATGACCTACAAAATCTTAAATTTTTTAATAAAAGGTGTTTCAGTCAACCCAAATTACATATGAAGATATATATAACTTTAGGTTGGTTTGCATTTAAAAGTATTTAATTAAAAGACACTTTCCAGACGTTAGAAGTTTGAAGTAACATCAAAAGCTAAAATCCTCTTTTCGTTTTAAAAGGAGTACAAAACTCTACATCTTTTGGTGATGGAGTAAGAATAATGTGGATCCTATTTTCTTAAAAATCAATGGGACCCACAAATAGAGAATGGTAGTATAAAACTTTGGCTATTGGTTTATTGAGTTTATTTGTATTCTTCAATTTTCGTTTTTCGGGGCCTGTCCCACTTCCATAAATATGACTCCTAATTACATTTTCATTCTTCCGATATTTGGCAGTGGCTAGCTGGAGAGTAAAAGAAACCGAAAGAATGATTGCCATTTGTACAGAACTCAGAAAGGTACAAGTCATTATAACCACATTCCTCTATATGCATCATCTACCCACGATTTGCGTAATGCTAAAATACCTCTTTGTCCTTGGAACTTTTCAGTTGGGAGCAACCGTCGAAGAAGGGCCAGATTATTGTATAATCACTCCACCAGAAAAATTAAATGTGACGGAAATTGACACATATGATGATCACAGGATGGCTATGGCTTTCTCACTTGCTGCATGTGCAGACGTTCCTGTCACCATCAAGGATCCAGGTTGCACCCGTAAGACCTTCCCTGACTACTTTGAGGTTCTTGAAAGATTCACCAAGCATTAAACCGAATCTTTTTATGATAAACAAACTGTTGAGGTGTTAGATCGACGAGTTTACCCTTCACCTGTTGTCTTCACAATTTTTTTTACTTATGCCACATGTTGATCCAAGTGTATAATTGATTTATGTTGTCGAAATTGTAGTTATCCTTCGAGCAGATTGAGTGTAATTTTATCTTATGCTAGATTGAGTGTAATTTTATCTTATGCTAAATGATGTTGGCAATGTATGAAATATTGAGTTATTTAAATAAAAGTGATTTAATACAGCCAAGACCTGAATGCTTCAACTTGCTCTTAGCACATGGTGTTCTCAATATGGTCATGCTTTAGTAGTGAAAATAGTTATGCTTTACCATACATCCGCGTCAGATAATTTGACTTATGTACATCCATCCGTTAGTAAAAGTCAGCGATCATACATACGAACGGTGAAATTATCTCCGTTAAGTGCTACACGTGCTAATTGTATCACTCGTCCTCAGAGATGTATGGTGGCCGAATTTTACTAACAAAGAGATATATATGTGCCAACTTAACTCAAAAATCAATGCTCGTGTAGCACTTAACGAAAAAATATTGTGCCATTCGTTCTCAAGTATATGATGCCAGACTTTTACTAACGAAATGATGTACATGTACCAACTTATTTAAAAGATGTATAGTGTTTTAATTGGCAAACCATATATAGATGTATTTTGAACTTTACTCAATAACCATTATTGAGGTAACATATTATTTTAAATTTTATTAAACGTTTAATTTTATTGGTGACCACTTGCCATAAAGCCATTTTATAAAAACAAAATATTTCAAAATTCAACCTCCACTCAATTGGGCCGGAAAAAAAAATGCTAGGCTTCCTAACAATCCCACACACATATCCGATCCCAATCCCAATCCCAAAACCCAAATTCTTAATCCCAATACCTAAACACCCCAATTTAAAAAACCCTAAAAGATTGACAGTATCATTTTCTAACAAACCCAATGATGGAATTGAAGATAAGAATAATGATGATGAGGAGGATTTGAAGAAAAAAGATGAACGGCCGAGATTTAATCTGAAATGGAGTGAATTGTTATTTGACCCGGATCCGAATAATGTAGTGGCAGTTGGGTTAACGGGTGTATTAGCGTGGGCAAGTGTACAAGTCTTGTGGCAATTGTTTGTTATTTCTTTTGCTATTTTAGTTGCTGCTGTTAAGTATTCTTTTATTGCTGCTTTGCTTATTTTTATTCTTATTACTCTCCTTTAGTTCATTTTTTATATGTTTTTTTTTTATATATCTAAGTTTTGGGTTTGTGATTTTATTTGGGTAGATAGATAAGTAATTTTGATTGTTTGGATTTGTTTACTTTAAGCTTATTTTTTGGCTTACCAGATTATGTTTTTCCGGCTTATGTTTCATAAGCTCATGTTTTACACCTTATTTTGTAACCCATGGGTTGTATAAGCTTATTATGTCATAATTAGCTTATGAAACAAAACATAAGCTTGTAAGCCCAAAATTAAGCTTTAATAAACACCCCATTTTGGTTTCATGGTGAAATAAGCGGGTTTTGGAGGTTGATTATGTTACCTTATGCAGGGCTTATAAGCACTTTGAAAAAGGCACTTCTTTGTGTGCTTGTTTCTTTCTAATATACGCAAGTAAGGCAGTTGGAAATTTGGCGATCCAAGAGTGTGCTTGTTTCAAGAGTGTGTTTTTCATGTAGAAAACGATTGATAATCATTTAGATATGGAATCCCAAAGACATTCGATTATTAGTTCTGATCATTTATAATCCTTGCATAGGCTAAACAACATTTTATATGATAATCATGTTTCGTGCATACGCAGATCTTAACATTATCTATCGTTACTCGTTCTTATTTTGACAAGCATGTGGATTTTAGTAAGCACTCCAAACACATGGTATTTTCAATATTATGGGGGTGTTTGGGATATGCTAAGTAACCATGGCCATGTAACCCCATCTCACATTCTGATACAACATATACAGAAACCAAACAGGGACAGATATCGAGTTTTAGCATCCAGTAAACTTGTTTAAGGACCCAGTGTATAAATAAATTTGCAGTTTTCTGAGGTCTAAACACAGGTTAAAGATAATCTCAAAACCGTAGGGAACAGATACTGCAAAATTTGATACAGTAAGATTTGGTTCAAGTTTTATTGGTTCGAGATACATTGTGTGCTGCAATATATATTCTGTGATGCAGCTTCAATTTTTTTTCGTCCAGTAAGCACAAGTCTGATCTGCAGCACATGGTTCTGCTCCTGCAAGTTTTGGCAGTACCTACTGGTTCAATTTTATGTGTTAAGTTGGTGGTAATTTTCCATGAGTTTCGTTTAATGTTGTGTCAGTTTGTCATGGCCCTTTTGTTTCCTTCCTGGGCTTTCATTCGTCTTTCAAATGTTTGTGCAGGTGGGTCTTGTTTTGTGGGATGGTATCTTTTTGTTTTGTTATGTCTTGCAAGTTTTGTAGGTTCTCATGCACCTTGTGGTGCTCTTTTTTCTAGGGCCCTCTCCTCTTTAATTGTCTTGTTGAGGAGGTGGGATGCCTTTTCTTCTGTAATTTGTTCTTCGTTTTGATTCTCTTAATATATTTGTTGTCTTTCTAAAAAATTTTGATAGTCATGAATCATACAAATTTAGGGTGCGTTTGGTTTGCTATTTGGAATCACAATAGGTATACACATTGACTACCTACTAGTTTTTTGATTACACAAGGTCAACTGTCTATCCCACAAGGAGTCTTTAATCCGCCAATGTCACAGCTTGAACCCACCTATTACGCAGAATTGTGCTTGTATCCTGCATGATGATCCTTTATTTTAGTCTGAAGTTAGAGTCTAGTGTCTTCTCATGCTGTTATGGTAGAGCCAGCAATTTTGGCTTGCTTAACATTTATTGGTGAACTTACTTTAAGAAAAATATCTAGAAATTTTTACTTTGTGTTATACTAATTATGTCTGGAAGATTTAGCTGAATAAAACAAAGAAGCTAAATAGGTCCAGTAGTTTGTAAGTCAGTTAAGTCACAAATCTTTTTTTATATACATATATATATGGACTCTAGGTGATATTCACAAAACATAAAAAAGATTACCCATTTTGACCTACCCATTTTACTAGCCCTGTGTTAGAGGAATTTGTAAACTAACCGGTGCAAGAGAATTTTGGCTATCACTCTGTGAAACACCTGTACTATATGCCATGAATGGTGTCATCTTTTCTTCACCAAATTCTCTCAACCTGTTAAGCTCAGGCAACACCACCTTACCAAGATCTGGTCTATCTTTACGCCTCAATTCAGCACACTGAATCGATAGTTTTGCAAACCCAAACGCTTCCTCAACTGGCCAATCATGCACAGTTGGGTCCAACATCTCATCAAAATTTCCTTTATTTATTGCCCTTCTAACATGATGAGCTAAACCCATAGCCGGTTTAGCCGTAACTAATTGCAACAACATAATCCCTAAAGAATAAACATCTGATTTCACTCCAAGCATCCCAGTTTGCTGATACTCTGGGTCGATGTAACACATAGTCCCAGCCGCTGATGTCATTCTATATTGACTGACATCTTCAGTTAATGATGAAGCTGGGAGTAGCCTGGCTAGTCCCACATCACTTATCTTGCTCACGAAGTTACGGTCTAGAAGAATGTTCCCTGGTTTTAGATCACGATGAACGATGGGTTCTGGCTTGGTCTGATGGAGGAACAACATCCCTGTAGCTATTTCTGCCGCGATCTTGAATCGTATTTGCCAAGGTAACGGTGGGGTGTTTCCTCGTCTTAGTAAACGATCTTCTAAACTACCGTTTGACATGTACTCGTAAACTAAACAACCGTATTCTGGACAGGCTCCAAGAAGTAGAACCATATTTGGATGTCGCATACAACTTAACACTTCCACCTAACATAAACAATCACGAAAATGTAAGTAGTGTCACCGTTTCTTCCATTTAGAAGAGCTAAGAGCAAATTACGAAGATTGTAGATCGTCGATACTATTTGCAAAGATGGTCTAAATTCACATAGTAGTCCCAAGAGGGGCAATAAATAAAGGAAATTTTTACCTCTTGTTGAAACTGTGATCTTCCTTGAGCAGCATCAGGTCGTAAAACTTTTATCGCGACAGGTGTATTATCAAGTCGACCTTTGAACACGGGACCGTAACCTCCTTCCCCGATTTTCCTCGCCTCCGTGAAGAATTCGGTGGCTTTTTCAATCTCGTCAATTGTGTATCTTCTGTACCTAAATTCCCTTTGCTGCTTATCACTTGAATCTTGATGTTTTTCTTCTTCGGGGTGTTCGAGCGCTTGTTTTTCGGATTCTAAATCAGCGATTCTTCTAGAAGCTCGTGCTTTCGCCATTAACGCTTGGTATCTTTCCTTTTCTGTCTCTGCAACCTCTCGTGATTGTTCGTCGCCTATTTTGGCTTCTGATACTCTTTGTGCTTCTTCCACCCGCCATCGTTCAAGTTCTCCTGCCTGTCCAGTATAATTAGTTTCAATGTCACACATAGGGAGCAAATATACAACTATCTAAAGTAGGATTAATAATGGTGTAATTCTCAAACTTTCACTAACCGATTTAAGGCTCTTTTTCGCCTCTTTATTTATAATATAACAATAGATGGAAACTAATCGAAAAATTGCCAGGTAAAACCGATTATAAGAACACAGTTTTGAGGAAAAAAAGTTTCAGGAAGGAGAACAAGAAGAAATAAAAATTATAGGTAAGAACATTTCCGGAATATTTTTCAAGGCTTATATAGTCAAATAGATGAATGCTTGCGGATTAGCCATTATTAACCATTAAAAAAGTATTATCCATTTTCTGGTTAGACCTTTTGTTGTGCAGTAAGTGCATCTTTGCAAGCTGAACTGTACATCTCCATTGTTCTTTGAAGCTCCATCTTTAGTCTTCTCATTTCGTTATCCACATCATCCTGTTGCAAGTAATTTGTCACAATACTGAACAGAATTTTTTTTACAAAGATGTGCGACTTGTTAGTTGTAACCGGTTAATAAGATAATGGGTTGCACAATGAAACAGGTCATATGGGTTCAGATACACAGGTCTAAAACCACTTTGACGAAAAATGTTGACAGTTCATCCCATGAATTATTAACTCCATAATTTTGAAAAATTTACTGAGCGACAACATATGACTAGTGCGTGAGTGAGGTTTTCTTAATATTACCGCTCGTGTTGAAGTTGATACTCTACTGTCCATTGAGGTAGATGAAAACATTGAACCCATATCATCTCCGATGGCTCCAAGGAACGGTGACTGAAAGCTACGGTCTGAAGCACCTGACATGCGTGGAGTTAAATCAACATTAGACATGTCATAATACATTGCACCAGCATCCGACATCCGATCACAACTTGGCCTTTCCGAGCTTATAAATGATAAATCTGCCTCAGCATCTGATAGCTCCCCACACAACAATTTTACATTCAACCCTCTGCCTCTATTAAACGGTGACCTGCGTATATATTTGTAGTTATTACATTTCATAAAATACAGAGGGTTTTTGGGATTGCTTATTTTCGACTGCAAGTCTGCTAAAGAAGTAGGCAGGTATCAAGATATTTGTCTGTTTTTATAGTGCTCGAGGGGTGTTTGGGGTTGCTTATTTAAGTTTTCATCACTTATTTTTTGAGCATCTAATAAGCTTTTATTATTTCTTTAATATTGTTATCTGCGTATTTAATGTCATAAGCACTTAAAACTAAGCAGACTAATATCCTCTTATTGTTTACACTAAGGATAATTAATTAAGCATTGTTTACACTAAGGATAATTAATTAAGCAGATTATTTAAACACATAAAACTGCTTTATGTTTATGGAAAAGAAGCAATCCCAAACACCCTCATATACTCTAAACCAACTCTTTGAACTTACCTGATTGCTTCGGGATCTTCAGGCACTGGAACAGGCTTCTCGACGGCCTTTTCTGGTTCTGATTACAAGTTGTTAGTGTCATGTATCAAAAAATAGAAACAAAAAATCGGGAATCAAAATTTTGGGGTTTAAGAGGAAATAAAAAGCATACTTCGTAAGTTAAAACTATTCTTGCGGCGTACGCTTGCTTCAAAGTTGTTGTTAGTTTGCTCTTGGATTTTCTCACGTAGAGGGGATGGGAATGGGGGTGCTCGTAGGGGGGGGGGAGAGAATTCTAGCTGATGATATCTTTGCTTTAGAGATGACATAAACAGTGCAGAAATCTGGTATTGATTTCATCACGTGGCTTGGAACATCAGACGTCCGAAATCTATGTCCACAGATGTTTTAATGATTAGTCAAAATATTCATTTAATCAATTTAGATCAACAGAATAAACTGTTTATATGAAAAGTGTCTCTACGAGGTTTTACATGTTGTCCTTAACACTTTCTCATGTGGTAAGTTGATAAGATTATTAGTTTAGTACCTAATGAAACCGTGTTTTGAAGAGGCTCCAAGGATCAGAAATTCTATCGCAGCATAAGAAGCGTATTCTGTTAGTGCTTTTGCTATGTTTGTATCTTCAAGTATAACATCATAACATTGTATCTGTATAGTGAAACATGCTTTAGTACATCACCAGTTCACCAGGAAACATAAAATTATACTTGGTTAAACAACATCCTTACTTCTTTACGGGTACAAAAACAATGAAATGTGAGGAACAGGTCTCTCGTTTGTTTCTCCTGTTGTTGCTTGCTCGCACCACCATCAACAGCTCCACCTGGATTCACATTGTCCCGTATATGTATTATATCACCTCGACTTGTCGAAATGAATACAAATACGTTCTAGCAAAGAAAACTAAGATTTTTTTTACCACATTTAATGGTTTAGGAGACCAAGGTTTCCATGGATCTCAATATCGTTGTCTGAGGGTTTGCTGTTTCATTCATTTTTTTTCCTTCCAATAATGTACTTATCTGATATGGATTTATTTTGTTTATCAAAAGTTGTTTTAGATAACTAGCATGTAAAATTTTATTGATTATGTTTTCACCAGAATGTCATCCAAGACAAGAATAGAAATAGAAGGATAATTGCCTGTAGTAGGGGGTTTTCGAATGACATGTATGAGGACAACCGTTTGGCCGCGGGAAAGAAGATGTTCAATGGACCATTTTAGAGCGTGTTGGCTGTATTTGTCCTTGTCTATGGCTACTGCAACCACGGAAGTTGAGGTACCCTTTCGCATCCGGTCTCCACCATGCACGGTACTTCCGCTCTTTGGAAGCCACATTTTATCTTATGTTCTGTGTTTCTTTCTTTAATGTTGTTTGGTGTGATCATGGTGGTGATGTTCCATTCCTCGTTTCTGTTTTGTATTTCTAATTCTTTACATTTTTTGTTTAATTTCCTAAATTTGTCAATGAATTTTGACTCCAAAAAAGTTGACATTGGTGGTCGATGTTTTTACAAGTATGGTTTAAATGTACCAAAGTCAAAAACCACATATTCTTTGTGGGCAACATAAATCACCACCTAAAATCTCTCAATTTTTTTTTTTTTTTTTTGAAGAAATCTCTCAAATTTTTAGAGGCACTAAAATCCACCCATTCTTAGTAATGATAAGAATCGAAGTTTTTTTTTTCCTGAATAACATAATATGCTTATCCTGAATACCCATTCTTAGTAATGATAAGAATCGAAGCTATGTGTTTTAGTTCAATTATTTTTTAGTAGTTCATGTATATATTAAATATATTTTATCCTCACATTAATGTTATTTTTCAGACATGGATTTTAGAGGTTTTGCCCGGAAGTAATCGGTGATGGACAAAGCAACCTCATGTTATCCCTAGGGGCATTTCTTGGAGTAATAGACTCAAGTTTAGACGAAATGATTGGGGAGTTTTTTTTTTGGTGTTTACGATTCTAATGCAAGTTGTAACACAATATATATTTTACTTTAATATTTTTTTCATATATTCTTTTTTATTATTATCCATTTTTTATAACTTCATCATATTTGATTTTTTTCACATAGTTCCAACAACAACAACTATCAATCATTGAGACACCACTCGAAAAGCAAGTTCAATTTTAGATATCTAGCAAAACGTTTTTTGAAGTAAATAAGCCTACTGATGGCTTAACAAAAAAACGGAATAAGATGAGGATACATACCGTCATGCCACCACGAGCGCCAGTGCCACGTGTGCCATCGCCACGAGTGTCAGGGTCACCACAAGCTCCACCTACTTCACACAATGATGGTATTACTTTACAAAATATATGGCACGAGCTAAAAGAAATGAAGGAATCCATGAAGTTGTATGAGGTAATTTTAATTATAATCGTATTATGCTTAATAAACTTTTTTTTATCATATATTATTGAATACTATAAGTTTTTTCTTTTATTATTTAGCATTTTCCCGATTGGATAGAGCGTGTGAAGGAGCTTGAGTCTATACTTAAGCCGAAGGGCAAAGGCTAAAAATAACTAATATACTTATTGAGATTTACTACAATTACTAGTGAACTTTAAAAAGGTACACCGACACATGTATACATTCAAATTGTAAACAAAATGAATAACTTTTCAAGTGGTTTGACTAAAATACACTTTTATTCTTTAATCTTCATCTTTCTCATCATAATAAGCAGATTCCGGCTTTTTCACATATTCCAACAACAACTATCAATCATTGAGACACCACTCGAAAAGCAAGTTCAATTTTAGATATCTAGCAAAACGTTTTTTGAAGTTAATAAGCCTACTGATGTCTTAACAAAAAAACCGAATAAGAAGAGGATACATACCGTCATGCCACCACGAGCGCCAGTGCCACGTGTGCCATCGCCACGAGTGTCAGGGTCACCACAAGCTCCACCTACTTCACACATTGATGGTATTACTTTACAAAATATATGGCACGAGCTAAAAGAAATGAAGGAATCCATTAAGTTGTATGAGGTAATTTTAATTATAATCGTATTATGCTTAATAAACTTTTTTTTATCATATATTATTGAATACTATAAGTTTTTTTTTGGGGGGGGGGGGGGGGGTGGGGGGGGGGGGGGGGGGGGGGGGGGGGGGGGGGGGGGGGGGGGGGGGGGGGGGGGGGGGGGGGGTGGGTTTTATTTAGATTTTTCACGAGTATAAGATGTGAAGGAGCTTGAGTCTATACTTAAGCCGAAGGGCAAAGGCTAAAAATAACTAATATACTTATTGAGATTTACTACAACTACTAGTGAACTTTAAAAAGGTACACCGACACATGTATACATTCAAATTGTAAACAAAATGAATAACTTTTCAAGTGGTTTGACTAAAATACACTTTTATTCTTTAATCTTCATCTTTCTCATCATAATAAGCAGATTCCGGCGACGTTTTTCGGCTACGAACCATCATCACGGCTATTTTTCCGTCCAAAATTCATATAAATCCAAAACTCAAAATTCATTTTAATCCTATTTAAACACTAACACTATTTCAATCTTGTTTTAGGATATCTATTAAAGATTCATTTCAATCCTAATTTATAGATTTGAAACACTAACCCAAATAAGATATCTAGTCACTTAGGGACTTTAAATCCACTTAACACCGCCCCACCCATTGATTGTCTCACAAGCTCATTTGAGCTACCATTTCCCACTTAACACCCCCACCAAGTGAAACATAACCCAAATCCTTTCATGAAACCACCACCACTGTCGCAAAACGCACCACTACAAAACCACATCGCTACCACACAAAAAACCGTCACCACCACTACATGTGACTAGATTCGCTGGTGGTAGTGGGTTTCAGTGGTTGTTTCGATGTTAGTGTGTTGTGATAGTAGTGTGTTTCGCAGGTCGTAGTGGGTTTGAGTGGTTGATTGTCTCAAAAGCTCATTTGATGGTAGTGGGTTTCGCAGCTGGTAGTCTGTTGTGAAGACGAAGAGTGCATTATGGGATTAAAGATGATGGACGGGCAAACTCTTGGTTGGGTTCATTTTGGGATTGAAATGAATTTTGGATTTAAATGTAGGATATGATTTAAATGAATTTCGAATTTTTGATTTAAAGTAGGATAAGATTGGTTCGGGGGTTCTAATGTAGGATATTATTGGAAGTGATTTTGTGCTTTGGATTTAAATGAATTTTGGACTGAAAAATAGCGGGGATGATGGTTCGTAGCCAAACAATGTCGTCGGAATCTGGGTTTAAGATAACAAAGATAAAGATTTAAGAATAAAAGGGTATTTTGGTCAAACCACTTGAAAAGTTATTCATTTTGTTTACAATTTGAATGTATACATGTGTCGGTGTACCTTTTTAAAGTTCACTAGTAATTGTAGTAAATCTCAATAAGTACATTAGTTATTTTTAGCCTTTGCCCTAAGCCGAATGCAGATGTTCCAATTGAGAATGATTATAGGGTTGATTTAGATGATCAAACGAATTCGGGGGTTCATGATGAAGAAGCTTCTGACGTTGGCAAGGATTTTGATGTTAGGTTGGATGCGTCTCAGGATATGTCGGATATTGATTTTGACAGTCGAGGATGGTTGAATGAAGAACAAACACCCTACTGCGAGATACATGTATTTGGTTCACTTGCCCCACAGGGTGATACGGTAAGACTAAGTAAATGTGTTTTTTTACATGCATCTTTTTCATATATATTATTTTTGCTTATGTTTGAGACACAACTCATTTTTTTTATGATGTACATGGTTAACAGTTTACAAAGTT
The DNA here is from genome assembly GCA_026074375.1 of Tanacetum coccineum. Taxonomy (NCBI): domain Eukaryota; kingdom Viridiplantae; phylum Streptophyta; class Magnoliopsida; order Asterales; family Asteraceae; genus Tanacetum; species Tanacetum coccineum. The sequence goes on along the minus strand of BQNB010056269.1, from coordinate 16,587 downwards.
GACACAACACCAGACACCTACTGTATATGGAAATCACGAGACATCCACCCCTCTACCTGATCCATATCAGACACCACTCGTTCAAAATCCTGTATTTTGCTCAGTTGCGTACCCGGTTCACATGGTGACTATTATTTTTATTTAAGTTTTAGTTTTGCTCACAATCAAAGTACTTTTGTTAAACTAGTTTTGTTTTTCTTTTCATATAGGTTATGGATGATGCACCTAAGGAAAAACAAGTGAGGTTAAGAAGAAGGGAATGTGGCTCCAACCTCCTTTTATACAGATACCCCCGACCACTGTTCCCACCGGTAAAGCCACCAAAGCCAACAAAGCAAAACATATTACTGTACCGGTGCATATAGCCCCACACCTCTCTGTTTTTTCTAAGTTGCCCGATTTTTTAGCTGGTTTATCTCAACAAAGACCTCTCGTTACGAATCGATTCAAAATTTTCTATGAACAATCGGTTTGTGACTATGGTGCTTTCCCGTACGTTCAGAATTTTCTGGTTCGTAAAGGCTTTTCGGACAACATTTTATGTTTGAATTGGCCGAACGGTAATGGTTATCTAGACGATTCGGAATGTATATTTTCTTAAATTAGTTCATATAGAAAACTTTGTTGTTGTTTGTTAATTAACAAGCAAGATTACCCGCGCGTTGCTGTGGGCGTTAATTTTTCGCGCGTTGTTGCGGGACGTTAATTTTTTATTTTTATTTATTTATTTATTTTTATTTGTTTTTTCGCGCGTTTTTTTTATGTTTAATAGTGTAAGTTTATTTTTTCTTGCACGTTACTGCGGGGCGTTAATTTTTCGTGCGTTGTTGCGTGTCATTAATTCTTTTTTTTTTTCCTTTAATTTTGTGCGAGTTTATTTTGTCGGTCTCATATTTAATAGTGCGGGTTTACTTTTTCAGTATCGTGTTTATTAGTTTTTTTTATGGTCTTGCGTCGCGTTAAAATTTTTTTTTTTTTTTTTTTTTTTTTTTTTGCGAATTTTTTTTTTTTGGTCTCATGGTGTAAAATGACACTGTTTAAGTCAATTCGGAAATGTTACCGCGGGTATTTTTTTATCTGAATGCGTCGGTACTTTTATAACATTTTTTTCCTCCCTATTTTGTGCCGACAATTTTTTCTTTAAAAAAAAAAAAAAAAAAAAACTAATTGGGCCGAGCCAAATTTTTAGGCTAAATTTTTTAGGCTTTTTTTTTGCCTAGCACTGCAGCAAAATGAATAGTGCACATAGGTAAAAAAGGGCGTCGTTTTAAATCTAAAATGTGTAAGATAGTAATTATATATTATTCGTCATCTTTATAGCATATAGAGTCATACGTGCTATATTGCTACACCAAGTTCGGAAATGAATCTAAATGGGGAGAATGCTACTCTTGGTTCATTTCGCTCTTGAAAAATGGTGATGATAGAGCTTTTAAATATGTGGATGGGTCATGGTATCCGAAACATTGGAATGCTTGCGAAAAAGTATGTATCTTACTTCACCTTGATAATTTTGTTTGTTCATTTTCGTATCATTTAACATATTTTTCTTTTATATACTATTTGTAAACTAATTAGTTACAAATCTCACTTTAGGTCTTTCTTCCTATATTTGATGAGCAAAACCATCATTGGTATCTTGCTGTATTTAATATACAAACAGGCAGGATATCTTTTTACGACAGTTGCGAGAGACTTAACATCCGTTTGCAAGTCTACTTCCATGATACGAAAAAAATGCTCTCGCAAAGATTACCTCGATTTTTGCATACAATAGGATGGTTTGGGCCCAATGGTGTTGATCAAAGTAGGTATGAGATTACTTTTGAGAGGTTGTGCCACATATACCTCCTCATTGATAAAACCATTTAGGATTGCACTTTTTACGTCCATTTGGAACAATTTAAAATCTAACGCACAAGCATAAGCTAATAAAATCCTAATTGATTCTAATCTAGCTACCATAGCATATGTCTCATCATAATCAATTCCTTCTTGTTGATTATAACCTTGTGTAACTAATCTAGCCTTATTTCTAGACACGACGCCATTTTCGTCAAGCTTATTTATAAATACTCACTTAGTTCCTATAATGGTCATAGACTTAGGATTTGGAACTAACTCCCAAACATCATTTACGGTGAATTGATTTAATTCTTCTTGTATGGCAACTACTCAGCTTTCGTTCTTTAAAGCTTCACTGAGATTTTTAGGTTCTATACTTGAGATAAAACAAAAGAAATTACTTTTGTCTTGAGCTTGAGATCAAAGGGTTCTTTGGTTTAGATTTTCTATGACGTTTTCTAACAGATGACTTTTAGATTACTTAATATTGACTATTTCATTAATTTCTAAAGTTTCGTCTTTGACATCATTTCCTAAGGGTTTCTTTCCACTAACCTTAATAGCTTCTTCTTCGACTAAATCATCATCCTCCAAGGGTGATGTTTTAGGCAGGGGAGGACTTTCATCGAATGTCACATTTAAGGACTCTTTGACTTTCATCATGTATTTGTTGAGAACTATATAGGCTTTGCTATTTTGAGAATATCCTAGGAAAACACCTTCGTAAGACCTTGGGTCAAACTTGGTGAGGTTCTCTTTTATATTTAGAACAAAACACTTGTTTCTAAATACTTTAAAATAATCAAAAGTAGGTTTCATACCTCTTAAGATTTCGTAAGGAGTTTTTCCTAAGATTGGTCTAATCAAAATCCTATTAAGTATATAAGTCGAGGTGTCCACCGCATTACACCAAAACTTTTACAGAATGGATTGTTCGCTTAACATGGTTCTACTCATTTCTTGTAAAGTGCGGTTTTTCCTTTCTACTACCTCATTTTATTGTAGAGTGCGTGGAGCGGAGAAATTATGAGTAATCCTATTAGAGTCACAATAATCTTCGAATTGCACTTCATTATCAAATTCTCGACCATGATCAGTCCTAATGGAGACTATTGAACAACCTAATTGATTTTGGACCTTTTTACTAAAAATCTCAAATTGCTCAAAAGTTTTGGTTTTGTTTTGAAGAAATTTTGTCCAAGTAAACCTAAAGTAATCATCTACCATTATTAAAGTGTAATGATTTCCTCCATAACTCCGAATGGAGGATGGACCGAATAAATCCATATGAAGAATTTCTAAGCATCTAGTCGTTGAGACCATATTCTTAGTTTTGTGGCTAGCGTGCGCTTGTTTTCCAATTTTACAAGCATCATAAAAATGTTGATTAAACTTAAGCCTAGGTAGATCTCTAATTAGTTCTTTAGACACTAAGGATTGAATTAAACGCATGTTTGCGTGGCCTAATCTTTTATGCCATAATGTAGAGTTTTTGTCTATTGTTATAAGACAAAAGTGCTCGAAAAATATTACCTTACACTTATTATCATATATTTGACTAACACTTAGCAAATTAAATCTTAAGTTATCTACATGCTCAACATTTTCAATATTAAAGGAGTCGTGAGAAATCTTACTTTTGCCAATGATGTTACCACGCAGATTACTACCAAAAATTACGTTACCTCCATTATATGCTTTGTATGTAGAGAAAAGCTTTCGGTTGCCCGTCATGTACTTAGTGCATCTACTATCTTTAATCCACTCGTCGGGCTCCAAATCAATTCCCAAGCATATATATTTATATAACATGACAACTCAAACATTTGGTCCCCAATATCTCATGGGTCTAAAGTTGTTAGTACCGACCATCTTTTGCATTTGTTTAGTATGTAGAAATGGTGAACAAATTCCCCAAGGAGTATAATATTGTTGTTGGGAATTATTCCAAGTTAAGGGATATATAATTGAGTAATTTTGTCTCCCATGGTTTCTCCTAGGTTGCGGTGTTTTAGACCGAGGACGAGATATAACAACCCGCAATTTTCATCAATGTAAATATCCATCTATTAAATTAGATGCACTGTAATATCCATCTATTAAATTAGATGCACTGTAATATCCATCTATTATATATATACCACCTTTTTACAGGGAAATTTTTACTTTATCTCATTATGCAACGTAACTTGCATCTCTAAAGTAAACGAGCTCACGCAACCTCTACCAATGCCATCTCTATCTATGTTTATATCATGTAAACATCCTAATATGTCAAGTCTATATCTTAATATCATTTTTACCAAGTACATTATCTATTTAACGTACTTTTCAAAACGTTATATCAAAACAAGCATTAAACGTTAACGTTTATATCAAAACCCTAATTATATGTAATGTATACATATAAAATGAATGTACAAGCCTTTAAAGCATATGTACAAGTATCAATACATAACATTTTAATATCTTTTCCCTCCTAAATCAAGTTACAACTTTCTAAAGCTCAATGTACAAGTCAATAATGCAAGAAAGTCAAATTAGGTCATTTTACCTCCTAAATCACTTTGGTTTCTTACCACCACTTTAACACAAGGTACAAGCACTTAATGCATGACTTTTAAAACTTAAACCTAAACCCTAATTCATCCTAAACCCTAATCTAAAAAACTAAACCTTAAACCTAAAACTAAGCCCTAAACCTTAATCCTAAGCACTAATCTCAGTCCTAACACAAATCCTAAACCTTAAACTATCCTAAACCCTAGCCCTAACTCGAAATTAAACCCTAACCGAACCCTAATCCAACCCGATACACTTTTTTTCCTTTTTGACGCATTTTAAACCAACCTAGCACCTCAAGCACCTCTATGACTAAGCTACTACCTCCCTAAGAAGCTTACAAGCACCTCCATCATAACCCTTAAGCACCAAGACTTGCTTTGTCACCTCCTTGTCTCCTTGGTTTAGTTGTGGCCTCTAAAACCCTCTCCACATCTCCTATATAGGGACTTGAACCCCTATATAAGCCAAACTCTACACCCTTTTCAACTCACACCTCAAAAACTCATATACTCATCAATGGAGTTCTAACTCAGATCAAGAAAGGTCAATAGAAGTCCCTAAGCTCATAATAGAAGCCAAGAAGCAAGAAAAACGAAGTCTTGAAGCCATTTCTAGGCGTACGAGTCATAAAAACCCATTACGACCCATTTTAGCTCAAGTAAGCCTAAGATCTTGTTCCATAAGCTTATATTCTGTATTAAAATGTTCATAATACTCTTAATATCATATACAAACTCTTGTTTGAAGCTTTGAATCCTCAAACCCATGTGTTTTTGGATAAAACCCTAAAAACGACCCCGTTTTGATTTTCTAGCTAACGAATCCTTTTTATAAACTTTTGTTACGTTAGAACATCTTATTTTAGCTTATTCTAATAAGCTATAACCTGGAAATATCATTTTAAATCCTAAAATAAGCTTGCATGGCTTTTTGGACTTGTTTTGTAAATATTTCCATGCATAGGGGTATATATCGTAACTTTTTAAAATTTATAACTAAAGGGGCTAAAAATGTCATTATTCTAAAGTTATAACTATAAGGACCTATTTTGCGAATTTTCAAAGTTAAAGGTTTAAATTATATATACTTTATATATAAAGGACTAAAGTTGTAAAAGTTTATAAACCAAGGGTATATATTGCCAATTTTGCAAACTTAAAAATATAAAATATAATATTTTTATATAAATTATAAAAATATATATTAATATTATAAAACTCGATTTTATTAAAACCCGACACATTTATCGTTATTAATCATAAATCGACGCATTATTTCGTTATATATTTAACATAATTTATCATCAACTAACTTTTGAAGAAACTTAAAATCTTATCGTATCACGTTACTAGGGAATTTCATATGAAGGGTTTCATTTGAGTTTTCGTTTTGACGAGTTTGCTGGGTTTACGATTTAAAGTGCCCTGGCTCCTCAAACGATACTACATGGCCTCTGGATTATGATAGCCCGAACAGCGATACAATATTTCCATAATTTAATAAATCAAAGATATACGTTAAACTTTATGAAGTTTTGAAACATAAACTATCACACTAAGACTTGACATATCACCCCAGGTTGCGTGACGAAGCCGTTACTTTCACTTGATATACTTTTGCCATCAATCAGATTTCCCTATACTGTTAAGGTGAGTTCATAGCCTCACTTTTAAATCTTCTATTTCATAAACCCGTGAGGGGGATACATGCTATAAACCATGAATACAAGTGTTTTCTAAATGTATGCTATCCTGATATATTATTGCATCTGTTGTCTAAGTCCCTTTATGCCAAAAGACCCCCACCATCATGGACCATTAATCACTTGCGAGTGAACGTGAATATTGTGAATAGGCCTATTGGGATTGACGAATCCCGTTTGTGTTAGCCGGATAGGTAACCAAACGCACTATATTTGAAACTCATAGGTATATGGCAATTACCTACACGGGGGCCATTATCTTTATATATATCATTATTGATATATACACTAGTCAGTTTGAGTGCCATGAGCTTAGACGCAATAATACTGTTTTCCATAATAATTGTACTCATTGCAATTATTACACTTATGGGTGTATAACAACGTAACCCACTCTTATGATGACTTGTATTCACACTATTTATTATAAACCTATGAATTTCACTCAACCATTGTGTTGACCTTTTTAGCATGTTTATCTCAGGTAACTGAACATCTTATGGCACGGAGTGGCACGGACTTGAAGATGGCTAAACTGTTATCATTCAAACTTTATGTTTTCATGTAGATTTTGGGACCTCTGTTTGTAAAAACTCTGATGAAATAATGAATGATAACTTATCTTTTAAAAACGTCTCTTTCGAGTCTTGAGTCGTTTTCTATGATTATGACTGTTGTACTATGAAGTAATACCCCAGTTACTTCCGCTGCTATAGAAAAAATTAGGGTGTTTACATTACACCTCTACATCAACCTAAGAAGATTATTGGAAAATAAGAATGTAGGGAAAGGCATTTTTAGAAGGGACACACCCTTATTTCCAACAATGATGGTACAAGCTCAAGAAGAAATGGGTGAAGGTTCAGCAAATCCTACTGATCCCCATCACATACCCACTATTATTCAACCATCAACATCACAACCTCAAAAGAAACAAAAACCTAGGAAGCCTAGAAAGGACATTCAGATATCTCAGTCTAGTGGTCCTACAAGCAATGTAGCAGATGAGGCTGTCAATGAGGAGATGGATGACAGTTTGGTGAGGGCTGCCACTACTGCTACTGGCTTAGATGCAGAGCAGGACAGTGGTAACATAAATAAGACCCAATCCATGGCAATACCTAATGAACCAAGTTCCCTAGGAACTAGTTCAGGTGGTGGTCTCAGGCGTCAAGAAACCATGGGGGATACTATTGCTCAAACTAGGTTTAAGAATGTATCTAAAACATCTAATGATTCACTGCTCGCAAGAGTTAACACACCTTGAAGTGATGAGGATAGATTGAAACCCAATGAATTGATGGAATTTTGTACCAAATTGCAACAAAGAGTCATTGACCTAGAGAATACAAAGACTGCTCAAGCTTAGGAGATTATAAGTTTGAAACTAAGAGTCAAGAAGTTAGAGAAAAAAGGAGGGTCAAGAACTCATAAGCTCAAAATATTATACAAGGTTGGTAAATCTGCAAGAGTGATTTCATCTGATGAAGCTAGTTTGGGTGATCAGAGAGGGAAGCAGCCAAACAGGGAGAAAAGTGATAACAGATAAAGGATGCCGAGATATACATTGATTGAATGAAACTCAGGGGAGGTAATGGTGGATTGAAGAAATTTTGATACAGGTGCTCATAGATGGTGTGATGAGTGTTACAGAACAAAAGTTATTGTTAAAGATGTGAATTTAAGTGTTGATGAAGTTACTTTGGCTCAAGCACTTGCAGCTTTGAAAAGTGCAAAAGTTCAAGAAAAAGCCAATGTTGTAGAAGAGCCATGTGTGTAGAATACAAGTAATCTTTGATGTATGAACCAAGAACTAGAGAGAGAAAGTAGAAGGAAGGATGTATTTTCTAGTGAAAGAAACTAAAGAACATGAAATGCATTAAGGTAAAAATGAGAATACAACCAACCAACACCCACTCAAGGCTGGAGTAGATATTTCTTGTAAAGTGCAAGTAACATGTGTGATATAAGGCTAGATAATGCAAGTAAATAAACAAAGACCAAGACTTATGATCTTATGAGGAGGAGGCGGCATTATTAGCATGAAATGGGAAAGACTAGTTAGTCCTTTACTAACTCTTGTAAGTGTACATCTATTGACCATTTAATACTTATGTTTCTTTGTCATGTAAAAGTAGGGATCATCCCCATGAATTAAGGATGACATGGAAAATCAACATCTAGTTCATTTTGATGGAAATTGAAAGCATACTTGAAATATTGAAAGTATAAAGTGTAGATAATGTAAGTTGTAGTTTCTATTTAAAGTATATACTTGAAATTTGTAAGGTCTTGCTTATTTCTTTTAAAGTGGGACGTCTATAACAACCCAAGAATTTTCATCAAATAGAAAACCTATTTTTCTATTATCATAATTGTACGGGGAAATTTTTCGCTTTATTACATTAGTTGTATTGTCATTATCTCAGTATGTCATGTAACTTACATAACTAAAGTAGACGAGCTCACCCAACCTATCTATGGCCATCATGTCTTCATATATGTCAAGAAAATATCATAAAATGTCAAGTCAATATCTTAATATCATTTATACAAAGTACATTACTCATATAATGTACCATTTGCAATGTTATATCAAAAAGGGCTTTAAACCGTTATCATATACCTCTAAACCCTAATTCCATAAAAGGTTAATATCTAAAGTGAATGTACAAGCTGCTAAGACACATGTATAAGTAATATAACATCTCATTTGAATATACATTCCCTCTAAATTAAGGTACAAGTCTTTAAAGCATAATGTACAAGTCATTAATGCACGATATTCAAAATAGCCGTTTTACCTCTGTTTTCCTAAGAATCTTGTATAATCTATCAAGTACAAGTTACAAGCAAGTCATATACTTCATTTACAATCCATATTCATCCTCATTTCATGAAATTACAAGAAACCAAAGTCAGAAACCCTAACCTAAGCTAAATAGTAACCCGTGACCCGTTTATTGATTTTTATCCATTTTAAACTTCAACCACTACCCAAATAAGTTGTAATAACTTATTTTACAACATTACTTGTAACACCCCCATTTTTACAATATAGCAGCAAAAGATAATCTGGGGTATTACTTCATGGGTACAACAATCATAATCATAGAAAACAACTTTAAAAGAGACGTTGTTGGAAAAATTTAGTTATCATTCATTATAATCAGAGTTTTTACAAAATGCAGGTCCCAAAATCTAAAACTTCATGTTTGAATGATAACAGTTCAAAGTAGACTTCTCTTATATGCATCATCTCCGTCACTCATCATTGAATCATACCATATTTTATAATAAATCATAGATACTTATTTGATAGAATCTATTCTTAATCGATATCACTATTGTGACAATGTTTATTTTTTGTTAACCTTTAAATCATTTTAAGACTTGTTGATATCATTATTATTACGTGTTATCGTATGTTGATAGAATGCCTCCCAAAAGGATATCAACATCTGAAGCACTAGCCATGACTTAGGTTGCCATCAGGAAACTAGTTGCTGACAGTGTTACTACAGCTCTGGAAGCACAAGCTGCTAACATGGCAAATACTGATAATACTACCAAACCAAGAGAAGCTCATGTAGCAAGACAATGTAGCTACAAAGAGTTCATGAGCTGCCAACCTATCAACTTCAAAGGTATGGAAGGCGCTATAGGTCTCATCCGCTGGTTTGAAAGAACTGAATCAATGTTTTCCTGTAGCAACTGTATCGAAGACTGCAAGGTGAAGTTTGCTATTGGTACTTTAACTGAAGATGCTCTATCTTGGTGGAATTCTTTTGCCGAACCGATGAAGAGGATAAGAATGAAGCTTACAAATTACCTATGTTGAATTTAAGAAACTATTGATAAAGAAATATTGTCCCCTGGAACGAAGTCCAGAGATAGAAGAACCGAATTTTTACCATCTGACCTTGAAGGGAAATTATCTCAAACATATGTGAGAAGATACCAGGAATTGCCACCTTGTAGTCCCACTATGGTGCTAGATTCTAGAAATATGATTGAAGCTATTTCATTGGGGGATTGCCCTGCGAAGTAATTGAAGGAAATGTTTACCGCCTCTAAACCTCAAACTCTAGAGGAAGCCATTAACATAGCCTAGAGGCTAATGGATTAGGTAACAAAACACACTCCGGTGCAAGTATCAAGTGATCACAAATGAAAGTTTGACGACAGAAGAACTTTTAACAACAACAACTACCGCGGCAACATAAATAACCACAACTACGTAACACCAACACCAACAACCGCACAATAATCACCAACCATCAACAAAACAGTCGAAGACAGGAAACCTTCCAGGGGCTTATGCCTAGCCACCCCCAACTAAAATAACAGTATACACAAACCGTCCCTTGTGTATGAAATGCACTCTGGGCATCACACAGGACCAACCATTGCCTAATTAAGTGTAATATTTGAACAAGGTGGGCCATCTGACCAAGAACTGCAGAAACAAAGGGCCAGCCACTGGAAGTAATCTGCTACCAGTGACAGTTACTTGTCATGCCTGTGGAGAGAAAGGGCATTATGCAAATCAGTGCCGAAAGACCACCAACAACAATGCCCAGGGAAGAGCCTACATGTTGAGGGATAGGAATGCTCACCAAGACCCGAACGTAGTCATGGGTATGTTCCTTCTAAACCAACATCTAGCTAGAGTATTATTTGATTCTGGAGCCGATAAAAGCGTCGTATCCATATCTCTTGCCTCTATGCTAAATATTCCACCCATTACAATAGATACCTTTTACAATATCAAAATGGCTGACAGAAACCTAGTAAGCACAAACACCGTTATTCAGGATGCAACTCTGACTTTGTTAAACCAACCTTTTAAAATTGATCTTATGCCGATCAAACTCGGTAGTTTCAATGTCGTTATTGGTATGGATTGGTTATCCAAGTATCATGCTAGAATTCTTTGTGACGAGAAAGTCATCCACATCCCAATCAACGGTGAAACTTTGATCATTCGAGGTGACCAAAGTAAAACTGACTAAGTATCATATCTTGTATAAAAACCGAAAGATATATATCTCGAGGTTGTCAAGTTTTCGTAATCCAAGTAATGGAAAAGACGTCAGACGAGAAAAGACTAGAAGATATCCCAGTAGTCAGAGAATTCCCAAAAGTTTTTCTTAAAGATCTACCTGGCCTTCCTCCCATTCGCCAAGTAGAGTTCCAAATCAATCTAATTCCAGGAGCGGCACCTGTAGCCCGAGCACCCTATAGATTAGCTCCTTCAGAAATGCAGGAACTATCTAACCAACTTCATGAGTTATCAGATCAAGGTTTTATCCGACCAAGTACTTCGCCTTGGGGAGATCCTGTCTTATTTGTCAAAAAGAAAGACGGATCTTTCAGAATGTGTATCAATTACCGAGAGTTGAATAAACTTACCATAAAGAATCGTTACCCATTACCCAGGATTGATGACTTATTTGACCAACTTCAAGGTTCGAGTGTCTACTCGAAGATTGACTTAAGATCAGGCTATCATCAACTAAGAGTCAGGGATGAAGATATTCCCAAGACTGCTTTCAGAACAAGATACGAACACTATGAATTTCAAGTGATGCCATTTGGTTTAACTAACACGCCTGCTGTATTCATGGATCTCATGAATCGTGTGTGTAAACCATACTTGGATAAATTTATGATAGTGTTCATCGATGATATTCTCATCTACTCTCGTAACAAAGAAGAGCACACAAATCATCTAAGAATAATCCTAGAATTACTCAAGAAAGAGAAGTTGTATGCCAAGTTCTCTAAGTGTGATTTCTGGATTCGTATCGTGCAATTTCTTGGACACTTAACTGATAATCAAGGACTTCATGTTGACCTCGCCAAGATTAAAGCAGTTAAGAATTGGACATCTCCTACTACACCTACATAAATACGTCAATTCTTAGGACTCGTCGGTTATTATCGAAGATTTATCAAATATTTCTCAAAGATTGCAAAGTCTTTGACTGAATTAACCCAGAAAAACAAAAAGTATATCTGGGGCGAAGACCAAGAGACAATTTTTCAACTGCTTAAACAGAAGCTATGTGAAGCTCTAATTTTAGCATTACTAGAAGGAAATGACAATTTTGTTGTTTATTGTGATGTATCCCATCAAGGTCTGGGAGCGGTGTTAATGCAAAGAGAGAAGGTTATTGCATATGCATCCCGACAACTTAAGCCTAATGAAGAAAACTATACCACTCATGATCTTGAATTAGGAGCAGTAGTGTTCGCTCTTAAATTAGAAAAGGCACTTATGTATGCACCAAATATACCCATGTTCACTCGATCATAAAAGTCTTAGCATATCCTTGATCCGAAAGTGTTGAACATAAGACAACGTCGATGGCTAGAATTGCTTGCAGATTACGATTATGAAATTCGCTACAATCCTAGAAAGGAAAATGTCATAGCAGATGCCTTAAGCCGAAAGGAACGAATCAAAGCACTCCGAGTTAAATCATTAGTTATGACCATTCATCCAAACTTACCATCACAAATTCTCAAAGCTCAAACTAAAGCACTCAAAGAAGAAAACCTCAAAGTTGAGAACTTATGAGGAATGGAAAAATCATTTGACATACGTCCTGATGGAACCTGATGTACCAAGAATCGAAGTTAGTTACCACTTTTTCGTAATCTGAGAGACTTGATTATGCATGAGTCTCAAAAATGAGTTGCATTCACCCAGGTTCTGACAAGATGTATCAGGATCTAAAGAAACTATATTGGTGGCCTAATATGAAGGCAATCATCGCAGTTATGTTGGCAAATGTTAACATCTTAGAGTTAAAGCAAAATGTCAGAAGCCATCCGGCTTATGGTACAACCATGTGATTCCTATGTGGAAGTGGTAGAGAATAACATGGTATTCATCATTTAAATCTACCCAAACCTCAAACGGACATGACACAATCTGGGTCATTGTCGATCGCCTCAACAAATCCGCACATTTCATCCCTATCCGAGAGACAGATAGTATGCAAACCCTCATAAGATTGTACATAAAGGAAATAGTCGCCCGGCATAGAGTGCCAATATCTACATATTCTCAGATCGTGACAGTCACTTCATGTCCAGATTTTGGCAATCATTGCAAGTGATTTAAGTACTCATAGACATGAGTACGGCATATCATCCCGAAACTGATGGGCAAAGTGAAAGGACCATCCAAACACTTGAAGACATGCTTCGAGCCGGTGTTATAGATTTTGGAAAAGGATGGGAAAAACACTTACCATTAGTAGAATTTTCTTACAATAACAGTTACCATGCCAGTATTAAGGTAGCACCATTTGAGGCACTTTATGGTCGGAAGTGCATATCACCTGTTTGCTGGGCTGAAGTTAGAGATGTTCAACTTACAAGACCAGAAATAATCCATGAAACCACTGAAAAGATAGTACAAATTCAACAACGCTTGCAAGCTGCAAGAGACCAGCAAAGAAGTTATGCCAATGTAAGACAAAGGCCTTTAGAATTTCAAGTTGGAGATCGAGTTATGTTAAAAGTGTCACCTCGTAAAGGTGTCATCCGATTCGGAAAACAAGGAAAGCTTAACTCTCGGTACATTAGACCTTTCAAAATCCTTGAACAGATTGGCCCAGCGGCATATAAACTTGAGCTTCCTTAAGAGCTCAGTAATATCCACAGTACTTTCCACATTTCTAATCTAAAGAAATGCTTAATAGACGAATCCCTTATCATTCCAATGAAAGAGCTTCGACTCGATGACAAACTCAACTTTGTGGAAGAACCAGTGGAGATCATGGATTAAGAAGTCAAGCAACTGAAGCAAAGTAATGGTCCTAAAACCGATCTTGTCCTCCTTAGCTTGATGTAAGGTTAGCAACTTTGGATAAATCCAAAACTACTATGACATAAACTTTGATTATTGAATATCAAATACTATGCGGAATCTAGTATTGATATTAAGAAGAATAATCACAATTGAATAGCAAACAATGAAACAGGAATAAAACTTTCAGCCTCAATTATATTAACGAACACTCTGAATTAGTGTTAGGGTTTACAAAACCTTGAAGCTCTTAGAATTCTATGGAAAACTGCTATGAGAACTGATATTTTTTTCTATACCCTAGGACCTCCTTTTATACACTAAAGAGTCCTATACGGTTTACAATACCTTCCTAACATATCATAATCATTTCTAAAATTATAGACAATCATATCTTTTACAAATATAACTTTAATACTTATCTTCATAGGTACTCTTGTTTTCCACACATGCTTTATCTTTATCCTTTTGACAGTAGTAAGTCTTCAAGCAGTTGTAAGTCAGCAACAGTTGTATCTTTATAACCGGCAGCACTAACTGATCATAAGCAGTAGTAAGTACCAGCAGTACTAATCTTTATGCTAACAGTTGTAACTTTACTCTAGCAGTACTAAGTTATACTAACAGTACTAAGTTACACTAACAGTAGTAACTTTTGTACTAGCAACATTAATAACTTAGCATATTTTCAGTCTTCAACTCTGAGCAGTCTTACCTTCTACTAGCAGTAGTAACTTCATACTAACAGTACTAATATTATACTAACAGTAGTAACTAGTAGTGGTAACTTTATACTACCGGTACTAACTACTTAGTATAATTTCTATTATGTACCTGTGTAGTAGAAACCTTAAGTGTCCTTGAAGTCTTTCAAGTCTTAACAATCCTCCCTTAAACTTGATGTTCAGCTTCTGAATCTTCAAGTTTCTTTATCATAAATTCTTCATCATACTCAGGAGGGATGCACTCAAACCTTTCATTTACCTTTCTGCTGTTTTACCATAAGCTTTAACAACTGATAGCACATTTCATTTTGATGATCAGTTTGAAGTTTCTTGGTTAACATATTGGTGATAGTTATTGGTGTAAGGGGATATCTCTTTTCAACTAACATAAAGATGTGGAGATTATCAAACCTTACAAAGTGAACTCCAGATGAATCAATCAACTTCTAAATGGCCACCCTGTATCCTTGTAACATTCTCCATACATTGCTTGTTGTGTCTGGTTCAAACATGACTTTTAAATCTCCCCATAACACTCTTTCAAATTTATCTTCAGGCCTTGTATCATTAGGCTTTGCCTTTACTATCCTCTAAAGAACCTCCAAGTCTTCTCTGTCTATTCCTTGTAGCATCCTTATCATTGAAGAGTATCTCTTGGAACTTCCATATGCTCTTACCAACTGATAATGTACCAGCATACCTTCTTTATGAAGCTTGTAATCAACAATCACTGGTAGTTTGGTAGCAAGTGGTATATCATCAATTTCTATATCTTCATCCTTTTTAATTACCAAATGCTTCAATAACTCTCCTTTATCATCTTCACTGACTTCTTTAACTTCATCAGACTCTTTGTCTTCCTCCATCTTTTGTTTCTTTGAGGATTCTTACTGTTGCTGTTTTCCTGCTCTTTTTCTTCCAAGCATCTTCTTTCTGCTGCCTTTAGTTATCTCCTCACTATTATGCCTTCTTTTCTTTGCTTTCCTGTTCCTCAGAACCCATAGCCACAAAGGAACTTCAGGTTCAACCATAATACCTTTTCCTTTGTCTTTAAAAATTAAAGGTTGTGACTCTTGTGGAACTCTAAACTCACTTGGCTCCTGTACTACTACCCCTTTACCATTGGGTCTTGTAGTTGTTGTTGTTGTAGCAGCAGTAGTAACAACTTTAGGCTTAGCTACTTTGATTTCAATAAGTGTTTGAGCCAAAGTTAGTTCATTAATCTTAGCAGCAGTAACTTCTCCTATATCAGCAGTAGATACTTAAATTGTAGGAGCAACACTATCTTCAACACTAGCAGTAGTAACTGCTTCACCAGCAATACTATCATCAAGCTTTGTACTCTGCTCATTCTTCTCACTAGAAGCAACATCCACAAACAATTCATCATCATCCAACAATCCAGTATCAATCATTAGGTCTTCATTATGCTATTCATTTACTAGAGTGACCTCAGCATCTGCATCAATATCCTCAATACTCCTCCCCTATTTGGATGCATCCTCCTGAGCACCCAACCTAGCATTAGAGGATTTAACTCTTCTGGCTGTACCAAGTTTCTTGAATCTTATAATCCCTATGGACCTCAACTGTCTCCTCTTTTAAAGCTTATCAACCCTCTTCTTGAGACTAGCAATTTCAATAGCCTGATCAGATTTAGCCTTCTCTAAGTCAAGAACCTGTTGTTGCAATTGGGTACATAAAGCCATCAATTCATTAAGTTGCATACTATCCTCACCACTGGGTATTGGATCATTGGAGGGTGTATTAAAATGTTCCTCTTCTTCTATCTCAGCATGAGTAGTCTCTGCCTCCTTCCTTTGTTTTCTCCTAGAATTTTGTTTCTTCTTGGGTTGAGAAGATGTAGATGGTTGATCAATAATGGGTATCTGAGTAGAATCAGTTGGAGGAATTGAATCCTCACC